>APFE031011064.1:92205-225795 GCA_000404065.3 Pinus taeda
GTACTTGATGATCATTTGATGTTTATGGATCCAGTTTGAAAATTTATGAAAAGTGGTCCTTGAAAAGAAGTAGGGGGTTGTAGCTCCCTTCCAGAAGAGACTGGAAAACGAGAGAGAGTTGTGGCTCTCTGCAGGTTGCAGCCTGCGTACTGGTAAAGGACTGCACCAGTACAAGACCATTGTAAAAGGAGTTTCTAATTTGAAAGAAGATAGAGACATATTGCAGCAGGTGGTTTTCACCTACATTAGGTTTCCACCTTATATGTGGTGTTCTTTGATGTGACTGTCTGTTTTTCTTGTTCATGCTCATTGTTTTATGGTACTGATATGCAAAAATAATTCAAAGTATAAATAAGGAAGAATTGTTAAAAGGACTAGATAATACTGATTCACCTCCCCTCTCAGTATTATTTTCAACAATAGGATGATATCTATGAGATACTAAAGGTTGTCCATGATGGCCCTTGTGGAGGAAATTTTACAGAGTCTAAAAGAATGGGCCACAAGGTGCTACAAATGGGATACTACTGGCCTTCTATCTTTCGTGATGCCTGATATTATGTTCGAAGATGTGACAGTTGTCAATGGATGGGAAATCCTGGGAAATCGGATGAGATGCCACTACAACCCAAAATAGTCCTCGAACCTTTTGAGAAGTGGGCAATTGACTTCGTTGGACCTTTAAAACCATCTTCTCATCAAAAGGTTTACATTCTAGTCCACACCAATTATGTGACTAAGTGGGTGGAAGCCAAAGTTGTTGCGAAAGCAACAAAACAGGTGGTTGCAGATTTTATTTTTGAAGAGATTTTTGCCCGATATGGTACTCCAAGGGAGATCGTTTCAGATGGGAGAGCATAGTTCACATCCCACATGATAGGAAGACTTATGTAGAAATACGGGGTTAAACACAAAGTGAAAACTCCTTACCACACCTAGGCAAATGGACAAGTAGAAAGTACAAACAAGGTATTGGAAAATATCTTGACAAAAATTGTAGCAAGTCATCACTGGGATTTGTCTCATAAACTTCTAGAAGCTCTTTGGGCGTATAGGACAACATGGCATAATACAACAAGGTTTCCACCATTTGAGTTAGTTTATGGGCAATCCCCCTTGTTTCCAGTAGAATTTGAGATCAACGCGCTCATAACAGCTTTGGAAATGGGATTAGACTTATCAGAGACCCAGAAACATGAGATGGAATAGATCAATGAGTTAGATGAGATCCGTCCAGTGGCTGTCCAGAAAACTACAACTATTCAATAGCAGAGAATGAAGTGGCATGATAAATTTATTAAGAAAAAGGTGTTTCATATAGGAGATTGGGCATTTCTCTATGACTCCCGATTCAAGGATTTTAAAGGGAAGATTTGCACTCGTTGGATGGGACCCTATGAAGTGGATACTATGTTTGAGAATGGAACAGTCAGATTGGTTACAATTGATGAAACTCGGATTTCTTTTCTAGTGAATGAACACCATCTGAAATTATACCACCATCCAACTTCTAAGGATGCCTTCATCAAACATCTCTTTGATAAATTTGATTTGATGGTTGTTGGTGTAGATAATGCTCTCTCTGCCTTTAATTAATAATAATATATATAATTATATATATATTATATATATATATATATATATATAATATTTATATATATATAATATATATATATATATATTACTATATATATATTATATATATATATATATTACATTATTCATATATATTATATATTATATATTATATTATTATATATATATATATATATATATATATATGATGTTACTACTTACTCGTTTGTCTTTTGCAAGGATAAGAATCAAAATATGACAAGGAGAAGTTGAAAGAAATTTTTCCAAGTAATAGTTGATGTTATTACTCTACCACTATTGTTACTCCTGAAAATTTTTCTAGGTGTCAAATGTTGTTACTCCACCGGTGTTGTTACTCCATCGGTTTTGTTACTCCACTAGTGTTGTTACTTCATTGGTGTTGTTACTACACTGCTGATGTTACTTCATCGATGTTGTTACTCCACAATTGATGTTACTCCATCAGTGTTGTTACTCCGTCAATGTTTTTACTCAATCGGTGTTGTTACTCCAACGTTTTCGTTACTCCACTGTTGTTGTTATTCTGTCAGTGTTGTTACTCCATCATTTTTGTTACTCCGTCCTTGTTGTTACTTCGTCTAGTTTGTTACTCTGTCGTTGTTGTTACTCCACCATTGTTGTTACTATGTTGTTGTTGTTACTCCGTCACTGTTGTTACTCTGCCGGTTAATTTGTTGTTACTCCACCGCTATATAGGTTGCCAGGTATCCCTTCGTTGACTCTTATGGATTTAATTAAAATATTCCATTAAAGAGACAAGTATGTGCCGCAGACAGCCACATTTAAGTTGGCGGTCCCATCATAAATAAATGATGGCATACTTAAACTGTATTAATGATAAATCATTACCAAATCCGATGCAAATAACAATCAAAACAAATATCGTGATTTCATAATAATGATCACGACTGATCCGGATTTAAACAGGAACACAACAAATTACAATGATAACCACAAATACAATGATGTAGTGGAAATAATACTTCATTTCATTACTGTAAAATACTGAAATATGATTACAAACAGAAATGGAAATAAACTAGCTAGGGCGATGGTAGCTTATCTCTAAGAAGAGATGTAGTGGCTATATGCCTTTGAACTGTCTTACAATGAGGCTCGAAGGCCTATTTTATTATTGAGAAATAATGGAAAACCCTAAACATCCAAAAACCTAACCCTAGAAGATGAAAATCCAAACTGTGAGCCAAGTTTGGGTAAATTGGTACATCAACTTCCCAGGGTCGTAACTTTGGCATAAAATCTCCGTTTGCTACACACAAAATCTTGTTAGAAATATTTATCTGAGAACTAAAACTTTGGTAAGAGCAACATTGATTGACCCATGTTGCTCCCAGTTTTCCCAAAAAAAGTCATTTAGGGCCTCAAAACGGCTTTGGAAGTTCAAGAACCAAAAAACTACTAAAAATAGTAAATTGTGCTACAATTAAGGAAACTGAAAAGATGAAAGAAACAATCGTGGGGGTCCAAGTGGAATTGGCGGGTGGCCACCAATATCCACCTGGATCATTCCTCCCCCCTTAGGAAGCAATGGTCCCCATTGTGTTGAGTTCCTCCATGAGATGAGGAAACTTCTATTGAACTTGGTCCCTGGTGAGCCACTTGCCCTATTGAAGGAGTTGGCCTACTTTGATAATTCGATACAGTTGGATATTCTGTTGGTGAGTGTGCTTGATCTGTGTGTCCATGATCTGATTAGTTGTAGCTTGTTCCATGCAATCTAGATTTAACTTTGTGGGTGTGAGCTATTCTACAATGTCGGATGTGTCTAGCAATGACGGAAAGTATGGCCGAAGGCGGTCCACATTGAACACTAGGTGCAGGCCAAGGAATGGGGGAATGTTGAGCTCAAATGCAATGTCTCCCATAGCCTTGGTAATGGTGTAAGGACCATATCAAAGTGGTCTGAGTTTCTAATAGGCTCCGGTAAGGCGTTCCTTTTGCAAATGCAACTAGACTTTGTCCCCCACCTAAAACTTGTGTGGCACCCAATGTTGATCATGTCGCTACTTGTACTTGGCATTTGATTTCTCTAGAATTTCATGGACTTGCTGGCAAATATGTTGGATGTGCTCAATGAAGTTGTTTCCCTTACCTGTTTTGGATTGGACATGAGACGAATCTATGTGAGTAGCTGCAAATGGCATGGCCACATCAATGGGACATAGTGGCTGGAATCCCAAGCCCACCTGAAAAGGGTTGTGGCTAGTTGAGCTATGGAGAGCTCGGTTGTAGCTGTGTTGAACATAAGGGAGGCTCTCATCCCATGTGCGCGGATGCTTTGAGTTTTACATGCACAGAATGTGTACGATCATCATGTTCACAACCTTTGTCTGGCCATCAATTTGAGGATGGAAGGTTGTGGACTTAGTGAGTTTGGTGTCGAGCATCGACCAGAGGCTAGACCAAAATGTACTAAGGAACTTGCTGTGCCGATCTAAGATGATAGACTGTGGGATCCCAAAGTGTACCCACACTCATTCAAAGAAGAGTTTAGCAGTGGCTTCTATTGTGATAGTCTTCTTGTAGGCTGCCATAATGGCCATCTTCGAGAACAGGTCAACGACGACAAAAACACAGTCATTTCCATGCTTAGTAGAAGGAAGGCCCGACACGTAATCCGTGGAGATGGATTCCCAAGGTCGACTAGGGGTAGGCAGTGGGGTATAAAGGCCTTGCTTCTTGATGGTCAGTTTGGCAATGACGTAGGAAGTGCATGATCTAATGTACTTCCTAACATCCTATCGAAGATTCGGCCAATAGAAATACTTCTATAGTACTGCCACTGTTTTCTCGACCCCGAAATGCCAAACAGCGCAACTGTAGTGTGCTTCCAAAATCATCTTGGCACGCTCACTTGAAGGAACACAAAGGTGACCCAAGTGGCATAACAGGGCATCCTGGAGGTGAAAATATGGAACATGCTGACCCTCCAAGAGTGTCTGGTATGTGTGGCTGTAGTCTGGGTCACTTTTGTAGAGAAGTGGCCAATCATAAGTCTCGTGCCCACAAGAGTTGAGCACAGTGGTTAAAGCCATGATCGGTGATCGAGTGAGGCAATCTACAAAATTATTGGTGTTGCCTTTCTTATACTTGATATTTAAATGGAACTATTGCAGGTATGTGGGCCACTTCTGATGGAGATCATTTTGCAATTTCCCTTGGGTCTGTATGAGCTGTAGGGGTCAGTGGTCTGTGTGGATGGCTATTTCCTTCCCCAAAATGTAATGCTTCCATTGTCAGTAGGCTTGCACAATGGAATAAATTTCTTTGTCATAAGTGGGATACTTCTGGATTGTGTCTAAAAGTGTCTCATTGTGATATGCCACTGGATGCCCATGTTGAGTAAGGACTGCCCCAAAGCATAGTCAGAGGCATCTGTCTCGACCTCAAATGGTTGTTGCAAGTCTGGTAATGTGAGCACTGGTGCCGAGTAGAGGTGACCTTTCAACTCTGTGAATGCCTTCTGTTGAGACTCAGACCAAAATAATTTTTCTTTCGATCCTCCCTTGGTGACTTGACTCAAGGGCCAAGTGATATGAGAAAATCCCAACACGAACCTGTGGTAGAAGTTGGCAAGACCTAGAAAGTTGCGGAGCTCTGTCAGAGTGGATGGAGATGGTCAATCCTGAATGACTTAGATCTTGGGTGGATCCACATGCACCCCCTGTTCATCAATAATGTATCCCATACAAGAAAACTAGGTCATGCCAAAAGTGCATTTCTCCAAATTGGCACATAACTTGTGTTGCTGCAGTGTTTGGAGAACCCGTCGGATGTGGTGGAGATGCTCTTCCCAACTCTGGCTAAATATCAGGATGTCATCCAAGTATACCACTACAAATGAGTTGGTGAATGGCCACAAGATGTCATCCATTAGCCTCATGAAGGTTGCAGGAGCATTTGTAAATCCAAAAGGTATAACCAACCATTCAAAAAGGTCTTCCTCGGCTTGGAAGGTAGTCTTCGACACATTGGAGGGTTCGATTGGTACCTAGTGATATCCTGATTTCAAATCGATCTTGTTGAAATATTTTACCCCCTTCAGTTGGTCTAGGAGGTCAGCAATCCATGGGATCAGGTACCTATTACAGACAGTGATCTTGTTCAGTGCCCGATAGCCAATATAGAGTCTCCAAGTCCCATCCTTCTTCTATACCAACACGATCGGGCTCCCACAAGGTGATAAACTCAGATGGATGTGACCTTTCTAAAACAACTCCTGAATCTGTCTCTTGATTTCATTGTTCTCTAGAACAGAGCACCAATAGATTAGTCGATTGGGCAGCAGCACACATGGGGTCAAATCGATGGAGTGCTTGACCTGACAGTGCAGAGGAACCCCTGCAGGGGAGGTGAATATGTCTTCGTACTCCTCCACAAACTTGTCAATTTGTAGTTGTCATGTGGAGGGGCCCTGCCTGAAGGTCATGGCCATCGTCTTATTCTTTCCTTGAGGGCATACCATCAGGAAATAAACTTCTCAGTTTTGGAAATGAGCTTACTACATTGTTTTACAGTAACCAAAGAGATGGCGGTAGGCGGTGCTACCTTCGGTATCCTGTACAACTTATTTCCCAAAGTAACAATAACAACACGGGGCCTTGATTCATACATAGCATGTCGCTTCCACAAGTATTTTTGTCCTAATAATACATCACAAACATGAAGGGGAGAAATGTCACACAATACCTCATCTTTGAAGGGCTTGATGTTGTATGGAAGGCGACACTACTGGCTTACGCGAAGATCGCGTCCTTGGTGAAGCCACCAGTTGGTGTACAGTTTTGGATGTGCTATGGTCGGTAAGCCTAGCTGCTTCATGACCTCTGCTAAAATGAGGTTCTTTTCGCTTCTGCTGTCGATAATGAACTGTAGCAGGGAGCCCTTTATCCACATCTGGGAGTGGAAGAGACGCTCCTCCTCCTCTGGATCTTTGGGATCCTCCTTCTAGATCTTTGTGGTGGCAACAATGGTGTTGGGCTTCGCATTGATAATATGCTTTTCTTTGTCATTCCCCTTGTCAGGTTCTAACTCAGAGTTGGAACATGCATCTAATCTGAAACCCTTAGCTCAGCCACCAGTGACTGCTTGGCCCAACATTCACTTGTGTTGTGAGTGGATCTCTTATGGAACTCGCACCACTTTCTCATGTCCTTTTTCGGCTTCTAAGCATTGTTCTTTGCTTGCAGCTTTGGCGGGTTGTCATGGGATGCCCTGCCTTGGCTTTGTCCTTTGTTCTACAGTTTGGGGGCACATTTCCCTTGCTTCGGATTCGTAGATCCAAAGTCCCGCTTCTTCTGTTTAAACTATTACTCGACCTTGATGGCATATCGATAAGCCGTGCTAAGCGAGGAGATGTTCAGGAATTCTATTTATTCCTGGATGTACTTGTGCAGGTAGTTGTGGTATTTGAGTACCAAATGCTGCTCTGAATCCTTGATACCCAACTTTGTGCAAAGGATATGGAAACCATTGGTAAACTCCGGCATGTCTTGGTCCCTTCCCGGCTGTAGAGTAGTCCACTTTATGTATTGATCCTCATAGCTTCCGATAAGGTAGTACTACTCCTTGATGGCAGTCTGGAATGAATTCCAAGTGGATGCAGCTAAAAATAGTGAGCTCGTACTTTCATCCTTCTACTCTCAGTAGGTTTCCCACCAGTCCTTGATGTGGGGGCTGCTTTGAGAAGGGCGAAAATAATATTTTCCTAACTCAAAAAATCATGAATAGAAAAATAACCTTCTAGCAGATTTAACCATTTATATATGATATCTATGTCTGTTTGACGCTCGAAGATGGGGATTTCAAAATTAACTTGTACCTTAAAGGGTGTGGCATTTGCAGAGTAGCTATTGGAAGTCAATGCGTCGCCTTTGCGTAGCCGTTGAAGGATTTGGGCAAAGTTGTTCATCATCGCGTTCCTTTGTCACTCGAGGGCTTCTTTGAGCAAGGTTTTGATAGGATCTCCTACCCCCTCATCTTTCTTTTCATCCGCCATGAGAGGCCGTTGGGATTTGTGAGGCTGGTCTTGCAAAGGTTCAAGCAATTCAAGCCCTAACTCCTTATATCATGACCTCGTTGGGGACATGCAAAGAAAAATAGAGAAAAAGCAGACCACTTTGATACCACTGATCCTAATTTAAACAAGAATGCAACAAATTACAGTGATAACCACAAATACAACGATGCAGTGGAAATAATAATTCATTTCATTACTGTAAAATACTGAAATATGATTACAAACAGAAATAAAAATAAATCAGCTAGGGTGATGGTAGCTTATCTCTGAGAAGAGATGTGGTAGCTACATGCCTCTGAATTATCTTTCAATGAAGCTCGAAGGCCTAATTTATTGTTGAGAAACAATGGAAAACCCTAAACATCCAAAAACCTAACCCTAGAAGATGAAATGCCAAACTATGGGCCCTGTTTGGGTAAATTCGTACATCAACTTCCCGAGGTCGTAACTTTGGCATATGATCTTCGTTTGACATGCACAATATCTCGCTTAGGGCCTCAAAACAGCTCCAGAAGTTTAGGACCCACTAAAAATAGTAAATTGTGCTATAATTAAGGAAATTAAAAAGATGAAAGAAACAATGGTGGGGGTCCAAGTGGACTTGGCGGGTGGCCACCAATATCAACCTAGATCAACGACACATCGGAATTTGAATTTGTACGACAATACCTTATTGGTCTTTTCCAAATGCATTGCATTCAATTGTTGTAATTATTCCATGGTACTGCCATAACTCATCATCATTAGCTGTGTTTCTCGAAACCTATCGGTCACTCTCACTTCCCTTTTACCTCGTGGCCACCATGCTACTACCATCGCCGCTCTTAGTGTGGATTGCTACTACTCTCTCCCTACCAACCGACTACGTCCACCATGCTATTACCGTTTCTACAGTGATGGGTGGGTTGGTTGTGTCACATGAGCCAGAAGATACAATAGTAGTCCGAAACAACGAGGAAGTATGGAAGATCTTTGTAAATGCAGGTTGGGACGTTTATCTCGACAGGTTGCAGGGATTCAACAAAGAAGTTGCAATAGATTTTGCACTCAATTTAGGCAAAGAGAGCTCTCAGGTTAAAGGGATAGAAGTCCCTGTCATGGAGGAAGCTATCGCGAAGGTTAGTGGACTACCCCAGCAAGGAGAAAGCTAGTTTTCACGAAGAACCTCCATCCTAGAGTTCCCCGAAGCATTTCTCTAAGATGGTGAGAGTGTCGTCAAAGGCTGAAGATATGACCGAAATTCATTCCTGCAACCATGGGGTGAAGTAGCAAGTTTTGTAATGAGATATATAACTTGTGAAGGGAGGTACACCACCATATTTAAATATCACTTCAAAGTGTTGGCTCACCTCTCATTTCCACAATCAGAAGCTTTTTCATTAAACATGTCTTTCTTCCTGTTAGAAAGCCTCCAACTGATAGTGCAATCTACTTGGTGCTCACGACAAGTTGCAACAGTTATCACCAACCATGGGTTGGTTTGGCTACTGGTTATGCATGAGATAGCCCGGTTCCAAATCTCGTGGGAAACATTTTGGGAATCAAGAGAGGAAGAGATAGCAGTTGTTATAGCCACTAGAGGAGGGGAGTCAGAAGCAATGGAAGAAGAACATGTAGCAGAAGATGAATATGTGGACCAGGAAGAACTGGAGGAAAGGGAAATGGGGACCAAGGAAGTGGAGTAAAATAGGGAGTTGGAAGTAGAAAGAACAGTGGAGGCTGTTACACAAGAACCAGCCTCAACTGCGAAAGCAATGGAAGAAGAAGTGTTGCAGCAAGAAAGGGCTGAAATAGAAGAAATTGTCAATATTACAGCTGAGGCTACTCCACAATAGCCAGCCCCGGCCATGGAGCTGATGGAGGAAAACAAATCGAGCAAGGAAAGAGTTAGAACAGAAGAATTCGTTAGCACCACAGTCAAGGCCACTCCACAAGAACCAACCTCGACTATAGAGCCAATGGAGTAAGATGGACTAGGGAAAGAGAGGCCCAAGGCTGAAGAAAACGTGGGACTGACAGAAGGAGAACTATGGACATAATGGATGGGGTTGACACGGTGATACAGGGGTCTACTTTCATTAATGTCAAGCTGGAGGGAACAATGCCAACACCATTTGCTCAAGAATTGTTGGATACAGGCGGTGATGTCACACAAGAACCACCACCAACCCATTAGGGTCTAAGAATTAAGAAGGAATTAAATCCTGAGGTTGACACTGTGCAACAAGAACCAGTGTCAACCACGGGATAGGAGACCACATGGGAGGAAGTCTTAGCTCAGAGTAGAGTTATTGAAGATAAAGGAAAAGAGCTCGAGGTCATAGCCAAGACTGGAATAGACCAGGCAGAAAAAAAATTTCAATTTTCTTTTTGTTCATCCATTCTGAGAGGAGCAAGGGTGTCTCGCTCTTCTCGACGAACAGAGGAGGAGATTGTTATTCCTCCTATTCTGAAGTTTAATGGGTTGATTAAAGGTCTAGTTGTCACCGGTTTGTTAGTTGCGGACTCCTAGCAAGACCATTCCGAAGGAGAGAGGGAGGAAGAATACACTGCAGAGCCACAAGAACAACAACTGGGTGAGGTAGGCATTATTTGGGAAACAGGTGCCCTGAAACCCAAAAGAGAAGAAGAAGCGGGAGTTTTTGAAATAAGAGAGGTTCTGGTTTAAATGTCAATGAACATTCCTCCAGTTAGTCTACCACCTACCGAAATGACTCCAAGACCAGTCGAGGTAATCGTCAAGAAGGAAGTAGTTGCTCCTGAGGAAGAGGGACCAAACAGGATGGTCCCGACAAACAAACATGTGGATACTCCCTCAATTAATCCACCACTTGAGGAACAAGCAGTAAGACCAGTCGAGGTGGTTTTCAAGTAAGAAAAAATCGAGAAGGAGGGACCAAGGGAGGAGAACCTGATAGTAGGCCCAGTAAATATTCCCCTAAGTGATCCACCTTTCACTAGACTGGCTGCAGGGCCAGATGAGGAGGTTGTGAAGCAAGAGTGGATAGAGTTGTGAAAGCAATGGAGTCCACCCATTAAGAAGAAATACCATCTACAATTCAAGGATACGATGTGGCTGAAAACAGAGGTTTAGAGGCTAAGAAGGTAGGTGCTTCGACTAAAGAAACAGGTGAGGAATTATAGACGGTGGGCTAAGAAACCCAAAGCCATGATGGCCGAAGCAGAAACACATGTGGACAATGTGGAGACAACTTCTGTTGTCATTCAAATGGACCCTATCGAGCAATTGTTCAAGGGTCGTGAGTTATCCTTGACAGCTGAAATTCAAACTTGGAAATCCACCGCAGCCTGATATCATAATGAAGTGAAGAGAGCCCAAGGACAGGCATCCAAGGCTATCTTCGAATATGTGGAGCGCGTGGACATATTGTGATTGAGGCATGCAAAGTAGCAGCTCAAGGTGGAACGGTTGGAGGCACAAGTGGTAGAATTGAAGGCTGACAAAGAACAGATGTTCAACCTGGCACAAGAGGTAATGGAATGTCGCCCTCCTGCTTCTAGCTATGCTCCGTTCTTGCATGAGCAATTTCCTTTCTTATGTTTGGAGATCATTAAGAAGGAAATCAGTCATGAGATCGAGGAGGGGGTACAGTTCCTTCGGATATTGAGTGCCCATGATTTAGAAACTCAACACTTGATGTGTGAGTTTTATCTGCATGGATATCTCCTGCGTGTTGATAAAGAATTTAATTTGGTTCCATATGTTGGGGACATTCATTTAAGGGCTTTCACCTCCTACACTCTTAATCAAATAAGCTGGTAGAAGGCTTCCAATACGTTTGAGTCAAATCAGACAACAACGCCTCTCATGATGAGAGGAGAGCATGAGCAGTCAGTGACTATGTATAATAAGCACAACACCCTTTTAGAGATTGAGGGGAACAAAGAATGTATGCTAAGGACACAAAGGTGGTGCATTGATCTTTTTGTTAAACAAATAGTCATGTTTCAGGATGAGGCCCTCGACACTTGCCAGGCAAGGTGGATGATGTCACCTACATCTGTCCGGAACAAGGAACCATTTGGGGTACCAAATTTTGCACGGGCACTAAGTAGGGTGCCAAGATACATGGCATGCATCCAAACATGCAGGGTTCGGTGGATGGGAATCTGGTTCAGGTTCCCTATCATTTGGTTGCTAGCAGAGCACTATAACCTAGCATATAATGTACCAGATGATTGGTGGAAGGAAGTTCTTCTTTTAGAGGGATACAAGGTTCCAGGAATAGATATGGCAGAGGAATATGATCTCGCCATGCTCCACGAGGACCACAACCGATTTAACCCGAACTTGTGGAGGTGGCGAGCTGCATGAGGGCATGCAGAAGGCTAGTTGGGGTAGATGTTGGGCACCAAATCTGCTTAACTTTTCCTCTCATTTCCACCCATCCTTTTATCCTTTTTACACTCATTAACATGCATTTACTATGATAAACCTATTAGGTACACCCCTTTCCCTGTCTCTTGGAATATTTAATTAATGAAGTAAAGTCATGAGGGTTTTACCGATGCGAACCACTAAAACTTGTTATGTCCGTAGATTCCGAGGAACAGGTGTTGATCTCATAGTGTATAGCAGCAATTCTGTGATTCACAACAGCTTTTCAACAATGTCAAAATAGCATAACCAACTCGCAGTTGTCTTAATCCAATTTGGATCATTTATGTTCTCTCTCTCTTGGCACTAGTGTTGTTCTAAATTGTTGTATATTTTTGGGAACTTAGTTGCTAGGTTTTTGGGAAGATGTTATTACCCATGTATTGTATAAAAGAGGTTCCATACTGTGTGAAGTGTTAGCCGCACAGAGATATGTATTGTAACAACTTTTCTACAGATTAATAAAGTATAAAGTACCTTTGTTGTTCTATCTTTCATTGTGAGTTAACGCAGACCTAATCAGAGAGCTGGGCTCGCTCTTCTGATCAAGTGTTTCATGTTTGCCTTTTATGTATGTTGTTTATTTTTTGTATTTATTTTCTTATTTGTTGTTACATATTTCCATATATTGTTGTGAATGTCTTTGTAAGTCTGCAATTTAATTCCTATCATTGTTACCGTGATGCTTTAATTTCATAGTCACGAACCCTTGGTTGATGTAATATTGTAACCTTGCTCCTGCATATACCTTGTGTGTTACCTTGAAAAGTGTACGCACCCAGATCGATGAATTAATGTAGGGAAAGGGGGTTGAATAGTTTGTTCACACTCAGACACCAACAGTTGCAAGAAGAAAGTTAAGAAGATAAAATGTCCTAAGGTTAAGGAAAGAGATCAAGCCCTAATTCTGGGGGAAGGTATCAAATTTGAAAAAATTATGGATATTGTTGATAAGGTCTTGGCTAGAAGGATCCGAGGTAAGCACTATTCCTCCTCTCATCTAAAGAAATGGACTCAGGAGATATGGGGACACGCCTTGGACGTTCTTCCATTGATAAACATTATATCTAAAGGGTGATTCACTTTAATTCTCAATAAAGAGGAGCACGTGAGTTGGGTTGTGCTACTAGAATAGTGAAATGGCTCCAATATTATTGAAGCATTGGACTCCCATATTTGATCCAGAGAGAGTAACTGGGGTCAGTCCTGATGTGGGTAAGATTATTGAGCCTTCCACTTCAATTATGGTTGGAGAATGTTTTTCACCACATATGGGAAGGCCTTCGTAGATATTTGGATTACAAAAGATCTTATTTGGAGACAGGGAGAATGTAATTTAAAAGGGTGTGTGTATATCTCGACATAAGAGAGTGTTTGTTGGCCAACTTGGTTCTGCAGTACAGGGGTTATGTTCATAATCAAATCTTGGATTATAAAGGCGTACCCTTCAGATATCTTCACTATCATGAGGTTGGATGTGTGTATAAAGAATTCCCATTAATCCATAAATAAGTTAGGGGTGATGGTGAGGAAAAGGAAGGTAATCAAAAATATGGGGGTATGGTGGATGTGGATAATATTACACGTAGAGAAATCTCTTAGCAAAATCTGACTTAGTTTGGAAGGGACAAACCCACTAGAAGCACGAGTTAGAGGAAAACTGAGCTGCGGGAGAACCTGTGTGAGGAGGGTCTACGGAAAGGACATCCTACACCCTCTACTCAAATGGGTATTCCTTCCTCTACTCCCCCCCCCCCATACTTTCATTCGTTTATATAGGGTTTTTCTTGTATGCCCATGTCTATTCCTTCTATTTCTAGGGTTTTTGTTTCATCACAAAATTTGGGAGTGTTTTCCTATCTGGTAAACTCCATACCTATATGTTTCTCGACCCATCCTTATCTGCTTCAATTGACAATACCTGAAAGTCGGATAAGGGTCATAGATATGACCTCATATCTCTATCCAAATCATCTAGTGGTCATGTAAAACTATCCAGCCCTCGGAAAGGATTAAGCCTCCTTTCCCCATCTAGGATTCCCAAAATCCCTTGTGGATGACAATCCCATGTCTCTAAAGTCATCATTCAAGCCTTTGAAGATATTGCAGCAAGGAGACAATTATCACTAGAAGGGCCTTCCAAGAGATGCTTTTATCTTCCTCGATGGATCACATGGTGACTCGGTTTCTTTTAAAGAATCATTTGATTTATTTTGCAAGGTGACTAGTATGGTGTCAAATAATATGAAATCTAATCTCACAGGTATTGGGTGCTCGAAGGATGAGATAAGAAGATTATTTCCTTTTCAATTCAAACCTTTTCATGAAGTCATATATTACCTTGGTTTTCAACTTAAACCAAACGATTGTAAAAAAGTTGACAGGTAGCCAAAATAAAGAAAAGACTAAAAATTTGGAGTCATAAGTGGTTGTCCCATCTAAGTAGATTGGTGCTTATCAAATCAGTCCTTGAAGCCATTCTGGAGTTCTTGATGTCGTTATCCTGGATGCCAAGGAATTTTTAATATTATACAAAGGTTTTGTTGTGGCTTTCTATGGTGCATATCGAAAGAAGGCCAGACTTTTGCCTGGGTCAGATGGGATATAATTGCATTACCCAAAAAGTGTGGTGGTCTGGGTATTAAAAATTTATTTTGTTTTTCACAAGCATTGGCAACAAAGATGGGATGGAGATTAATTACAATTGATAGTCTTTGGACATAAGTTGCTTCTAGGTAATATATATATACCCACTTTCTACAAAATATTGGATTCAGCTTCAGAATAAATATAGATCTATCATTTCAATGATTTGGAAAGTCATTGTCAAATCCTTCAACATTATTTATTCTGGTCTAGCCTAGTGTATCTCAAACTTGAATACATTAAACCCATCCTTTATTCTGAAATCCACAATCACTGGAACTAACACTAGTCAAAACACATCCCTACCATATATGGCTAGTTTGAATCTTCTTGACTTGATTAAGCTCATTAATGATCCTATTCAACATGATGCTACTTGGCCACCCATGCCCACCAAAATTCCTTCTAATATTCCAATATCAAGGTATTTATGAAATCATATCATATCTTTACACTTACATTGTTATTTGAACAGTATCATGGATGATAGTGAGAATCATGTTCATATTGGGGTTGAGCCATGGTCTGGATGTAGTAACCATCATATACTTCCCTCGAGTTCGGTAGCTTTTCTGACTTCTCATGGGATCAAATTTTTGAATCAAATTGCAGATATAGAACACTCTTCTATCTGGGGACAATGTTGGTTAACTTCCAGAGAATTGAATATACCTAACCAATGGCAACCTGCTTGGGATGAATACATGAATGCACTTTCTGCATCACATATTAGATTAATGGATTAGGAGGATGAACCTCTGTGGGTACACTCAAAGGAGGGTATATATACGCCTAAAGCTGGATACTTATATGTTTTGTGACAAAGGGACTTGAAATACACCCTTGGTGGTGGAAGAACCTATGGAAATTGAAGATTCCAGCTAAACCCAGAATGTTATTATGGTGTCTATCAGAGAATAAAATACCCACAAGAGAAAACTTAGCAAATTGATCCTTCCATGGCCCATCCTGGTGTGCTTTATGTAATGCTGTAGAAAACTCAATAGATCATTTATTCTTATTCTGTCAAACCAAAACCTAGGTATGGAACCTGGTTTGTCAAGGGTTGGCAATTAGTATCAAGTGGTAGGGTGAAATTGTTAGTCAAGCATGGAAGAAATGGTAGAATGAGGCTTCCCCAAAAAAGTTGTGGAACATCCCTCTGATTACTTGTTCGAGTATTTGGATAGGGAGAAACCGTAAGATATTCCACGATAATAATTTATTTCCTGAAGCTATTAGTGCACATATCATAGCAATATACAGTCTTCTTCGTGGTGAGGAGTAAAGTCACCATTCCCATAACATCGTTGAGGAGATTATTAACCACTCAAAACCATGGGAATATTTGATGGATATGCACAACATGACAGATGTGGAGGGGGGATTTATTCTTTATCTAGATGACAATCATCATTATGAACTTAATTATGGATTAGGACTTGGGACAGACAATTTTGCAAAATTATTCAGTCTTAAGTTACTCCTTTTCTCTATTGAAAAATACTTCCATAAGCTACAGGTTTTTGGCAACTCAAAGGGTGGTAGTCGATTGATTTAATTAGATTTCTTCACGTCACAAACACACACAAGCATTTTGGATGAGGTTATAATGTTAAAATTACATTTTGATTACATTACTTTTCATCATATTTACAAGCAAAGGAACACACTTTCCAACAGGTTATCCAAAGAGGGTATGTAGTAGGCGTATAGTATATGGCATGTGACAACAAAAATGGCATGATCAATATTAATACTATCATTGACATTTTTCTAAGACATCACAGGATATGGCAGCTCCTGAGTGACTTCATATTCTTTTCACCTTTTTTGTATATCTGATTTATCCTACTTTTTATTATGGCGACAAACAAAATATATTAGCACAGATGGAACTATCATGGACAAGACTTAGTTTATGTTTTTTTATTATCCCATGTATATGTTGATTATAGAACAATTTACAAATATTTAGATGACTATTGTTTTATCAATAGTCATATTTTGGTATGCTACGCAACACATACAACTTGTAATTTTCACTAATATTTAATGAAAACTATGATTTTTCCTGGGAAAGAAATCATTGAAAGTTTTATTATTGTATTGTATTCCAATTCAGATTCTATTTTTTTTTTCATAACTATATTTCATTCTATTTTTCTCTACTCATTACTATTATATTCCAATTCTAATTCTATTCATTTTCTCTCAATAATTATATTTCATTCTATTTTACTTTGATTATTCTATTTCAATAGACAAAAAACAACACAATATCTCAAAGCTTTGGTGTAATTCAAGTGATACACAATTTCTATAAGATATCTAACATATCAAAAGAAATCTATTAACTTATACTCACCCATATTAATTTATACTGACCCATTTATATTTCACATATTCAAAATTAATATCTAATTTTAATCCAATATAATAAAAATATTACACTATTTTTTTCATATAAAATATTTACATTATTTTTTCTTATAAAAATAGATATTGGTATCCTTGGTGGAAACGATCTTCATTCACATTTTTGATATGCAAAGATTATCTCACTTTTACATTCTTTTAATTTAATTTAGATATAAAAAAATCCCACCCTATAATATTTTTATTCTTAATTTAAAATAATATAAAATTATATTATATGTACTAAAACAAAACCATAACCTACAACATTATTAATATATACACATCTACAAAAGTGAAATTATTATATTATTTTTTAAACTTTCCTTAACAATTAAAAATGTTTTACCATTAACAGTAATCTGTTAAGTATCGTTAAGCCAAATAAAAATTAAAACCTCTCTGTTTTTCATTTGATTTATTATAAAATTTATACTAAATTTTATTATTTATTTAATATTTCCTATAAAATCAGATATATAACCCTTTTTATTTAAAAAAATGAAAAATATAAATCCTATCACATTCTCTAGCGCTCACTTTCTCTTCCATATTTAGTCGTCGATTCGGTAGCCATTTTCCATAAAATATAATATATTTTCGGATTCTCCCACATTTATCATGTAGTTATTTTCCACAAAATGGAATACTTTTTTGGGTTTCTCGCCTACTGTATCAAGCAGTCATTTTCCATCAGATATAATATATATTTTTCGGTTTCTCGCATATTTATCCGGGAATAATTTTCCTAAGTTTTAATAGCTTTTTTCTGTTTCTCCCATAATTCCCCATCTATCACGGAGTCAACACCACTGTATTTTATTTCTTTCAAAATATAACTTTACAACTACATGTCACGTCATTTATTTGGCAGCTCATTTTATATAAAAAAAAAATAAAGTGGTAAACAAAAAAGCGTATACACACAGTAGCTAAATCACAGCTACCAGTCCATCTGCTCAATATGCCAGCTCATTTTATTAAAATGAATAAAAATTCAGATGAAAAACGAAAGGGCATATACACACAGTAGGCAAATCACAGGTAGCAATCCATCTGCCCCAGACCTCAAGATCTCGAGATGTAGACGCTCCAAAACAACTCACGGGCCAAGTGGGCAGTATGGAGCTACGTAATTACAAATATTTCACTAATAACAATAAATGAAATAATAATTCGTACAGACGAACAGTCCACAACCAACCTAAGAACAGGAATAGAAGAAGCAATTGCTCCGCTCAAATCAAATCAGGCTGTACAGCACAGATCTTTTATTTCTCCCTCCACTGGATCGACTCCTCTCAACATCTAACGGCGCGGGCTTGCCTATAACATGAATACTGCGACGCATCCAACCATGAAAGCTAACAACCCAGTGCAGACCTTGGCAGTGGCGGGGGCAAATGAGGTGCTCGTGCTTTTGCTGGCTTCGGAGGCGGCGGGGCTTTTGCCATGTTTGGCTTTGGCGGGCACCGTCGCTTCGGGCGTCTCGGCCTCCGGGGTGGGAGCGGGCGCGGGAGCTGCGACGAAGAGCTCTTTGGGCTTCAGCACCTTATCCACCGAAAAGAGCGCAAGGGGCTGGTCGTCCAGTAGTGAGCTCGTGATCGTGGCCTTGTTGATGCCGGTGTTGAGCATGACAGTGTCGCCGGAGGAGGTTACCGTCAGTACGTACTTGCCGGCGCCGGTGCTTGCCATCGTGGCGATGGGGCCGTTGGAAGTCTTGAGGGTGCCAAGTGGGCTGTATATGGTCAGCGCGTGGAACTCCAGCACAGCAACCTTGTCCTCGCTGGACAGCTTGGTCAGCATCTTGTTGGTGACACCTGTAAACGCATTGTCTCTCGGGGCGAACACAGTTAGGCCGCCTTGGATGGAATCCTCGTAGGACTTGAGAACCCCCGTAGTGGTGATCAGGTCGGCGAAGATCTTGCACCCGCCTTTTATGAGAACAGACGTGATGTTCATGTTGGAGGGGGACGGCGTGGGCGCCTCTGCCACGCTGGTCGTGATCGGCTGACTCACCTCCACGACGGACAGGTTGTAGCCATCCTGCTTCACAGACTTAACATATGTCGAGTCCAGCTTGGCCCCGTGCCCTGCAAGGCCGAAGCCGACCTTGCCACCCTTCAGATCCGTAATGTTGATGAAGCCGCCGTTGCCCGCTGCCGCGCCAGTGGTCTGGTAGAGCGTGGTGCTTAGCGTGGTGCCGTTGGTGACCTGGTGGAGCTTCTCGGGGTCGTAGAAGTCGAGCACCACATGGAGGCTCAGGGCACGCTTGATGGCCGCCAGATCCATGCCGCTGAGCGAGGCCATGGCGGCATTGTTCACTACCAGGACCGTGATCGTCTGCCGGCTGTTGATCTCGTCCGCCAGCTTCGTCCGCGTGAGGTCGTCATTGAACACGCTGTAATCCGGATACGCGTCCAGGATCTTCGTTATATTGAACGCATTCGCGCAACACAGGACACTCAGCAGGAGGAGCCCCAAAAGCTTCATTATGGCGGAAAGGGGAAAAAGTTCCCGAAACTGATGAGCCAAATCTAAATCCGGAAAAACTTTGGAGATTCAGATAGCCGAGAGCGCAATGTGGAATGCTGGCCAGACAGTACTTCTCCTCCACAGAACGAGAAACCAGAAGACAGTACTATGATAATGATAAGGAAGAGGAGGAGCTGCTCAGTATTTAAGTGGCCACGATCATTCACGGGTTATATAAAACGTTCTCATTGAACGGTAAGGAAAGCGGGGCCCGGAAACTTCTTTAACTCACCGTCGGCAGAGAATCCCGTCCACTCTGGCATCGTTCTGGCCATACTCGGGATCATGAATCCCACGCCAGCCTGTTTTTCCCTTTGTTTTTTGGTACTCATCTAATGACTAAGGTCTAAAGCACATTCCGAAAGGGGTGTCCTATATTTTCCATTTGTTAATTCGCTTCCTTTATTAAAGTTAACCGTGGTTTGGCTTTTACCCCAGGGCTGCCGGAAAAGAGAGTATCAACTTCCAATGCTTGCGGGGTTCCCGTTTTAAACCCCTTGTAGCTGCCCGTTGCCTTTCCAGTCTGGCGGTCGCATTAAACCAGGGTCTTAATCGTCCTGTATGGTCAACCGACACCCACGTGGATGGATGGGTGCCAGCTTTGTGATTCCGTCGACACTCAGGTGTTGCTGTCATCTGCGTCATGGTTTTGGAAGCTTTTATGGAGATTGGGACCCGGGTCAATATAATATGATTAAAACGGGAAATTGTGGATGGAATCCAACTTGGCTTCCTCGTAACCGTTGCGCATGACCCGCGTGGGGCTCAATGAGAGTCTGTGTCAGTAAAAAAAATGTTCGTTCGTATGTGGAGCATCACATGCATTCTTGTGGGCATTCTCTTTATTAGCTTTTAGCACTGTCGGCGAACCATACATAAATCTCAGATTAGTTACTTCACCTAATAAAATTAGGTATCCTTGAGTTCACGGGTGTGACCTTATCTTCACGCCCTCAAAATCTAAGGAGAGGTCTACAAAACGTGAGAAGCGAACTTCGTTATGTGCTGGATTTTCCGTGTCATTTGAGCGTCTCATAAGCTTCGTTGTCGTTCAGCATTGATGTAATCATGCAACTTGGATATTATTGGTATTACCTGGAATATATTTATATTTAACTAACATGTCTTTCCTAAATTTAAGTTAAGCGTTTTTACTACGGTAAATGTTAGTGTGTTGGTAAGTGTGCTTAGTTGTCGTTCAGCATCCATGTAATCATGTAACTTGGGTATTATTTGTACTAGCTGGAATATGTTTATACTTAACTAACATGTCTTTTCTAAATTTAAGTTAACCATTTTTAACTACAGTAAATGTTCTTGTGTTGGTAAGTGTTTGTTTTATGGTAGGTGATGTTGCATCATTATTATTTAATTATAAATAATTTAGTGTTATTTTTTTGGTCAGTATATTTAGAAAACTATTAATTATAAAATAATTTATTATTACTTTGTTAGACTCAGTATAATTGGAAAACCAACTATCCATTAAGTAATTATGTTTTTATTTTATGTCACAAGGTTGTTGAATTTCAATCTCGAGGTTTGAAACTCAAAAAACCTAAAAAGAATTTTGAAGTTTGGCTAATCTCATTGAGCTTCATAGTCATTGAATAAGTCCATAACCCAATCACATGACCTTGTGTCACAACTGAAGCTTGTAATCTATCTTCAAAGTTTCCAAATCCATGATAATAGTTTTTTTACGTTTATTGATGTTGATTCTTACTAGCTATATTTATTTTTAAAATTTATATATATATCATATAACAATGTATATAAACGAATTTAATAGTGGATCACATCCTATCCTCATCAAATAATTCAAACACACACCAAACCAAATCATTGCCTAATCTTGAATACAAACCCACATTATGTGACTTAACTATCATCTATCTAAGCTTATACATGATAATCAAAGAAAATGATGTCCCTTCTTCATCAAGCATTTTACATATCTTCAATATATTTATTAACATTGTTACTCTATCATAAATAATATGGACAATCTATCACATTGTCAAGCCATTCTATCTTTCATAAATCCCACTATACATCACTTTATTGATTATCTAATTTTCAGCATATTTATTAACATTGTTACTCTATCATAAATAATATTGACAATCTATCACATTGTCAAGCCATTCTATCTTTCATAAATCCCACTATACATCACTTTATTGATCATCTATCCTACTCAATAAAACATTCTTGATCTCCAAAAACATAAAACTCATTGTAAATTTTGCTAAATATACCTAACATACCTTCCAAGATATTGTTACCAATAACACATTAAATCAAGTTCTTACAAACTTTCTATACTATACTAACATTTATGAAGTCAATAAATCTAAATCCTTAAAAAACCCTCTCTATTAAACTAACATTTACCATTTCATATTTGAAATTTTTATTTTTTTTAATTATTGGTAAAACATTCATTCAATTTTACTTATTAATACTATCTTATATCTCATTATGAATGGGTAATTCAATTTTCTAATTGTTTATAAAATTTTATATTCAATTTTTTTTTAATTTTATAATACTTTTAAAATTAAAAATATTAACACATTATAAATTAACTATTGTTATTGATTTCAAATAGATTTTTAGTATTATTGTTTTTTGATGTTAAGTTGAGATTATTGACTATTGTTATTTGATGTTCAAATAGATTTATTAGTAATTATTGTTATTTATGTTAATACTGAGTAATTTATTGTATTGTAATTCAAATCCATACTTTCTCTTGTTTAATATTTATTGATTTTATATTATATGATATTTTTCTATCTTTAAATAAAATAATACTTTAATTAATAAATCTATTAAAAATATTATTCACAATTATTATTAACTTTTTACAATATTAAAAAGAAAAACTGACACGTAAAGAATACAAGTTATATAAGAAACTTATATCACTTTATCTTTAATAAGCCAGACACTTTTTATAACTAATACCACATCTTTTATTACACATCTGTTTCAAGATAAGGGTTCCTTTCATATTAAAAATGTTGGAGGGCACTTCGTTTCCGGAGTGTGTTTAGGTAATTGGTAACCTTTCGAATGATGGATGTGGGGAGAGCATGGTAGCCGTTGCAGATGAACCTGCGTTGTGCGTTGTCAATTTTTATATTTAATGTAAAAAAACACACAAAGAAAGTGAGTATATCAATTTTTCTATTAAGTAAATAATAATAATAATAATAAACAAAATTTTAACTGTGGTTGTTCTCCTAACAGCTATAATCACTTTACATTGCTCATGAACCTTGTCTCGACTAATTATTGTATATAATATATCTTAACGGCTATAATCACTTTATATCGCTTATGAATCTTGTCTCAACTAATTATTGTATATAATATAAGTTTTATGATGACGTGACTCAATTATAGTTAACAGTGTTTTAAGTATTTTATTAATTTAAAGTCAAGGGAATATAATTTAAAAGATTTGAGAGATATAACTATTGTCTTTTAATTCTAACTCAATTTTCATTCAAATGTTTAAATTCGATTTACTCTCACCGACGGTGGATGTTCGTATGTAATATTAAATGGTTTGGGAGATATACCTATTATTTTTTATTTCGATGTGACTTTCGTTTGAATGGTTTAAATTTACCATTTGAATGGTTTAAATTTACTTAAAATCTTATTAGAATAGTATAAGTAATAATATAATTTTATCATAATATGACTCAATTAGAGTTAATAGTGTCTTAGAGTGTTTTATTCATTTAAAGTTAAGGGAATATAATTTAAAAGATTTGAGAGATATAAATATGGTTTTTTAATTCTAACTCAATTTTCATTCAAATGTTTAAGTTCGATTGACTTTCATTGATGGTGGTAGATGGTCATACGTAATATTAAAAGGTTGGGAGATATAACTATTATCTTTTATTTAATTTGATTTTCATTTGAATGGTTTAAATTTACTTAAATCTTATTACAATAATATAAATTTTATGATGATATGACTCAATTATAGTTAATAGTGTCATAGTGTGTTTTATTAATTTAAAGTCAAGAAAATATAACTTAAAGAATTTGAGAAATATAACTATGGTCTGTTAATTCTAACTCAATTTTCATTCAAACATTTCAATTCGATTGAGTTTCAGTGATGGTGGATGTTCATATATAATATTAAAAGGTTTGGAAGATATAATTATTATCTTTTAATTTGATTTGATTTTTATTTATTGTTTAAATTTACTTAATTTTAACTTTTAATATTAATTTATTGATGAATAAATTTATTTCATTACCATTATTTATATGTAAAAAAATATATCTTATATATAATATATCATTTATATATATATATATAATTATATTATAATAGATATATACACGCTGACCATGCATCTTCAACGAGGTGGTGTGTGGTGTGGGCAGGGGAACAACTTTTATATATATATATCCCCGCTGGCCATGCATCTTCAACGAGGTGGTGTGTTGTGTGGGTAGGGGAACAACTCTAAAATGATAATGTACCATGAAAAATAAAGGTTGGAAACTCAGCATTCATATTAGTTTTGAATATAATGCATGTGCACTTAAAAGGTGAGATTTGATCGAATGTGGCACTTGTAAATAAACATTTTTAATTTAGTCCAAGGATTTTAAATATTCATCTCACATGCGTGTACCTGCTCAAGTTATTTTGTCGCGATGTAAATGGAGGCAAGCTATATAAGATGATCAGGATGTGTTGTCAGGTGCACAGACAACTTAAGTACACCACCATAGAGATCTACATGGTGAACGGGTGACATGCTGGATTAGGTGACGTATGTGTAACTTTAAAGTTCAGTCCCCGTAAAGGGAGATGAAAAAACAATTACCCTAATATGACTTATCATTTTTAAGTATATGAACATAAATATAATTATTTTCATAGTATATTAGTTATATTAATCATTTTTTTTATTATATGATATAATTTATGGTTATTATTATAGTATATTAATTATATATAATTTTTATATAATTTATAAATTTATTTTAATTTTTGAGAAAATCAAATTGTTATTTTTTTTATTATATTATTTTTTATGAAATGATAAAAATTTTTCTTAATTTTTTTTTTTTGCTATTTAATGAATTTATATTGTTATATCGGAAAGAAACTGTATGTAGAGGAGCTCAGTTTGTAATATTAACGTTTGATTGGGTTTTATATATATATTATAGTTAAACTAATTTAGATATGGCTTAATTTTGGATTTATCTAGTGTTAAGAGGATCAAACTTTTTGAGACATAAATCTCTTTTAAAGTGAAAATAGATTTGATCCTTCTTTGCCTTTGGTAAGATGGATCTAGGCTGGTTGGGTTGAGTGGCAGAGGCTCTCTTCAGCCCAATATAGTAGATATGTTGTAATGTCTTGTTAAACATTTTGACTAGGAAAAAATAAAACAAAATAAAATAAAAATATGGTAGAGATGTTGTAGTGTCCTATTTAACATTTTGACTTGGTCAAAATAAAATTACAATTATTAAACTAGCCTATATCCATTTTAACTCTGGATCTACCAAGCACCGAGAGCGATGAAATCACTTTAGATGTAAACCTCTTTTAGAGTGAAAATAGATTTGATCCCTCTCAACACTTGGTAAATCTGACCTTAAGATGGATGATGGATCTACTATGATTTACATTTCTATGTATTGTTATCATATAACATTACTGGATAACCTCTGCCTTTAAACTAGACTATAAAACATTGTGAATAGATGGATGAAAAGTTATCATTATTTGAGTAATTCTTAAAAAATTTAATAATTAGAATTTATTATTAACTTTTGTTTAGAAAAAGAAATAATTTTTTCCATCAATTTAGATTCTTATAAATTAAATTAAGTTATTTTTTTTTTATCATATATTCAATTAAATTCAAAAGATCAAAACATATTTTCCAATATAATAAATATTATAATATATTTATAGTAAAAATATGTTCTATATATTGAGTATTTGAATTTTAGTATTAGGTCTCAAGTTAATATTGGGAACATCCTGAATGCCTTTATGATTATTTGTCAACTATAATCACTTGTTTACTTGGATACCGTCTGAGAATGCCTAATATTTTTTCTAAATATGTCTTTCATTTTTATAAAATAAATAATTAATTAAATATAAAAATATAGTTATATTATTTTTTTAAGTATATAATAGATATGGATAATTATAAATTCATTTACTAGTATGCATTATAAGAGAGAGGGTACACCTAATTTTATAAAAGAAAACAAGTTTGATGAGGGAGTTTTTGGATCAATCAGTTTAGCATTAATAATTCAAATATTAAGATGGATCTTTACATTCAATATATAAATTGATACTTTAGATAAATATAGGTTAGGATTTATTGAATCAAGTATAAATGAGGTTTTATTTGTAAACAAAGATACTAATTTATGATGTCGGAAGTAACATCAAATTTTTAAAATCACAATTTAAGGATTGACCAACCATGTTATTTTAGAGTTATAATGCTTGTTGTTCTTATAGTATTTTCATCTTTTACATTTTGTCATGGTGTTTTATACATTTTTCTACTCATACATTCAAGTTCAAAGACTATTAATGTTCTTATGTGATGTCTATATGCTAAATGTAACATCTCATAATCCAGTTTAAACTTATTATATTGTTTGAAAATGGATGGATGTTAGGGTTGGTATTGGGGGGCTTCACAGTTAGAACTATAGTCATTGCATCCCTCATTTTCATGTTTCCATGCCTTGGATCTTCACTAAATCGTCATTCGATTCACCATTATTATCACTTGTAGTCATCGTTGGATGGGGTTTTCGCCTTCTTGGAAGAAGGTCTGGTCTTGTTCATGGCTTTCCTCTTTTGGGGCCTTTGTGGGTTTGCGTCGCCCCACTTTTGTCGTGGTGCCTAGAGTTGGTTTATTATTATCATTCTCTTGGCATTACATCTTCTCCTAGCTTCAGTGGCGGCAATTTCTTGTCTCTACAACACCTTGTATGCTACCTATTGCTCTTGTGTGCTTACATGTGGGCTAGATATGTGGCCCTTGGTTGGTTGTCTTATGGTTTTGTCCCAAGTAATTTTATGTAATCTCCAAGTTATGTATGGGGTATTTTCATCCATTTTTTGTTCTTCTTTGGAATTTTCTTCTATTTGGTTCATCTGTAGGGGGTTTCAACCTCTTATTTTTTACAAGGTTTAGTGTAGACCCCTGGGGTCATTATTGTACTACTGTTGTTTATGTTATAGGGAATGATTTTTTTGTGCCCAGTAATTAGTTATGGGTAGAATCTATGGAATGCATCTAATGTAATTTGTTTCTTTTGTTTTTGATGAATAAAATTATGACTTTTTCCTTGGAAAAGAATGGATAGATGTTAGAAATTTTCAAATTTTATGATAGAAAAATGGCTCAAATTGTATTATTCCTAATCGCAAGGGAATCAAAATACTTGAACATGTGTACTCCCAAATTTAAGAGGTTCTACATCTAGATCCACAACTAATCGAGCTAACCTCCACTAGATGCTCCTTATATTCTAGGAATAACACTCAAGTTAAATACCACAAGAGTATAACGTGTACTCATAATTCAAAGCAACTCTACTAGACTTGAACCCATGAATTCTCAACAATATCTACCTTGAAACTAATTAGTTCAAATCGATTAAACAAAATCACTAGGTTAAATGTATGAAAGCATCTTGTCCCACCCTCAATTACTTAAGCGAAAGTGATGTTGTTGGTACCTTTCTAAACCTAATTAACTCATAAGGAACAAAAATGTTAAAAATCATATTTAAACATAGTTAAGGAGGAGAGAGAGAGAGGTGCAACTCTCACTTCAAGTAGAAAAAAGGTTACATTTATTACATGCATAAGCACTCAAAAAAACCATCTTCAGTGAAACATAACCAATGGAAAAATCCTAATGAGTAAAACCCCATTCCTCTAGTCCATGGAATAATTGTTTTGCTTATACATCGTAAAAACCATCATTATATCTATATATATATATATATATATATATATATTATATATATATATATATATTATATTAAAGAGAGAGAGACTACAACAAACTTAGAAATATGCTTGAAACATAATACCAAACCATCTTGAAGGCTACCTTGCTAGAAAAAAAATATTATTACACCAACAATAAATATATATGACTTAGGAAGCACAAATACCACACCTTCACAACTCAATGATCCATACATGTTGATATTGGAAAATTTATCCTAAAGAAGCCAATTAAATAATATTCCATATAGTGCAAATATTATTGATCATATCAATAAAAAATAAAACAAAAATTGTAAGAAAGATGTTAGAGAAACACCAAAAGCACATTTAGAATGTTTGAAAAAAAATAGTTATCGTAGAGGAGTTTTAATACCTTATCCATTTGTATCACATGTTCCACCCAAGTTTTGTTGTAGATCAAGATGTCATAAAAAATACTAGGACAAAATGACATTGAAGGGGTTGAAAATATGGTTCACAAGGATCTAAAAAGTGGAAGGAATATTTTAAAGAAAATGAATCACCAAAAGCTCATAATGTCCTTCATGAGTGGATAAAACAATCTTTTGAATATTTTCTTGTTTGATGTGAATCTTGTGATAGCTAGAGCAAAGATCAAGTTTGATGAAGATATGAGCTCCACGTAGCTTATTTGAGAGATTGTCATTGATTAGAATGGAAAATTTATCTTTGAATTTCAAGTTTATAAAAGATAAAAATTTAATTATATGTGCATTAAGTTTATTTAACATGGTTGTCAACTTGAAGAGAAACGAGACCTCAAAAAGGGAAATTTAGCTCTAAAATCCATATTTTTTGGTCAAAAGCTCCAAAATCAGCCCCTAAATTGAAAATTGTTACTACATGTAGCACCATATTTTTAGGTTAAACTTACCACCTTTACAACCATGGCAATAATAGCCTTTTTAATGCTAGCAACAATCTTGAAATCAAACCTTGAATCAAAAATTGATGCTAACAACAATGCATTTTTTTTAGGTTAAAATCATAACTTGTTTAAAACCATTAGATTGATAACCCATACCATTATCATCCATTCAAAACCTAAAAGATATAATAACCACCCATTTAAAAGGAAAAAATGTGATTTTTAAAGGAATATTCACCCATTTTCAGTTTCACACTTCATGGATCCCCAAATTAGACATCATAACATGAACATTGTTAATAGTGTAGATGTAGTAGTGTATCTATTACATAATGTGGTGATGAATGAAATTATTGATCATTCTATTATCAATTAATATCATGACTTTACAATTATTGATATAGCTAACCAAGTTTGACATCTAAGAAGACGAAATACAAAGCAAAGTAGGAAGGGATATTTGGGGTTCTTCACCCAATTGGTTAGGGAGAGGAACTTCCTTAATGATAGGAGTGACTTCCTCTTGAGTCCCTCCATAAAATTATTTTTCTAAAACATCATTGGAAATGGTAATGTATAATTTATGTTCCTTACATTTATGTAGTAGATATTCTTGCATTATTTTCCACCATTTCGTCCACTAACAGCTTGGTGTCTTTAAGGGTAGGGAATTTTGCAGGGAGCCACCACATTTGGTCATGGATATAGAGAAAAATTGGGGGGTTTGGGAAGTACTACAATAGAAATTGTGTATGATGAATGGTCTCTAACCAAGTAGCAAGATAGTTCTTCTCTACTTGGGATTTAATTTCCTCCTTAAGGCCACTAATAAAGAATTCCTTAGATAATCCATCAATTAAACTTTCTATCCTAACATACAAACATTCAAAAGCGTATTATTCCACTATGTTGGTTTGTTGTAATTTAGTGTTTTGGCCAAAACAATAGTATCTGATGCGGGAGCAACCAACACTAAAGCAAGTGAACACAAGCCATGGAAGCAAAACAAAGTTAAAGCCGATTTAAAGCAGAAAATTAGATTTAAAGCGGATAAAGCAGATTTAAAGCAGATTTAAAGTGTGCATGCATTATGAAGCTTTTGTGGAGAAAATCAGGAGAGGATAGGATTGATCCTTCCTAAAATTCTTATATAAATGTAATACGATAGGGGTGTAGAGATATATATCTGTTTGGTGAGGAAAATTGTGAGTGGCAAGATGTAGTTGAGTGTGAGCTCGTTTTTAAGGCTGAAATGCCTTAATTTTTGTAACTATTCCGTAAATATATAAAAGTGTGTTCAAGTGTTGTGTATGCTTGTGTGTATTTTATAAATAAGTTAAATCCCGTGTTCAGATGGAGCTCGTGCCAAGAATTGCGTGAATGAAGGCTCTGAAATCGCTCTTGATCCCATCTTTCCCTCTATATATTCCTCGTCGATGAATGATTTAAGTAAATTCAGTTGCATCTAATATGTGCGGGTATTTGGAATTCTGTTAGTGCAGTTTTAGGGTTTTTTCAGCCACTATTCTGTGATCATTTTCAAAGGCCTGGTCTGAAGAACAACACTCGGCTCTTATCGCTCATCTGTTTATGGTCCGGGGGGATCGATCCACGAGCTCATCCAAGTCAGCTGCAGGAGAGGCTATATCTGAAGGCTAGCATTAGAAGGGCATTCGAGAGTTGTGGAGCTAGGTTAGCACAATGGCTTTTCTCCATGAACCACTGTATCCTATAGCTATTCTGATAGATGAACTGAAAAATGAGGATATTCATTTGTGACTAAGTTCTGTTCGAAAACTTTCAACAACTGCACACGCCCTTAGGGAAGAGAGAACCCGGAAGGAATTAATCCCATTCATGAGTGAGAACAATGATGATGATTAAGGGATGATTGATATTTAAAGGGATCCACGGGTTAGAAATTAAAAACATTAAAGTTATTTAAAATGCTTCCGTTTAGGCTTGTGGGCCATAACCCACAGGCCCATGTTCGAGTTTTTAATGGAATTGGGATTTTGGGCTTACCCCAAGATCTCATCCCATCAGTTTCCCTGATAAAGAAAGCAAACAATACATTATAAAATTTATTCTATGTATTAACCCTTAGAGAATTAGGCATAATGTGCTGCAATTTGGTTACTATTGGCTTAACAGTTTTCAAGGTGCCAAGCAATATGTGAGGATTTTTGATAGCTTCCAAAGAATGGGACACCCTATCAAGTCTAATGAGATTACACTTTAGACCTAAATATCAATGGATCATTTTGAGAACTGGGACCTTAATTTCATGGGGCATATCATATCCACAACTAGACTAAAAGTTCACATCTCGATTTGTAGTGATTATGCTACCAAATAGGTGGAATCCAAATAAGTTCCAAGAGAAACAGAATAGGTAGAAACAAATTTTATTTATAAGGAGATCTTTGTCCACTATGGTGTACCATAAGAGATTATTAGATATCAGGGGAGCTAATTTACCTCCAAACTTATCCATTCTATTACTAGCTAATGCAAATTCCAACACATTACATCTACACCATATTACCCACAAGCCAATGTCTAATTAGAGGTAACCAATAGAGTTATGGAATATATTATGACCAAGGTTATGCTAGTTCATTGCAAAGATTGGGCAAATAAGCTTCTAGAAGCTCTATAATCTTATCACACCACCTAGTGGAACACTACTAGCTTTACACCATAAGAGCTTGTGCATAGGAAGTAGGTAATATTTCCAATTGAGTTTAAGTAAAGACACTCAAAACTACACTACAAGTGGGACTAGACCTCTAGAAGCTAAGAAACACCACTTGGAGAAAATCAATGAACTTGATGAGATGCATCAAGCTACCTTACATCATATTTCTATTATTCAACAAAAAATAACAAAGTGGCATGATGAGCTGATAAAGAAGAAGAATTTTAAAGAAGGGCATTAGGCCCTCTTTTATGATTCAAGATTCAAGGATTTTCCAAGAAAATTTGGTACTCATTGACTGGGACAATACAAGATTGATAATGAATAAGAAAATGGTTTTTTGAAGCTTCTAACTATTGATGAAGATTAGATACCTCTCATGGCCAATGGAAACCATATCAAATTATATAAAAAACCATTTTCCAAACATGATTCTATTAAATATATTTATATTTGTTTGGATTTAGATATGTTGATTCAATGGTTATGGCATTGGAATTTGAAACTAATTGATTTTCGCATTTCATTGTAAAAAAAAATAAAAATAAAAAGAAAATCCGTGTAAGAACGATCATGCAATGGTTAATGAATATCCAAGGGTAGAAAACCATGTAATTATTTTGGACCAAATTTTATACCTATAATATATGGTCCAACAAATGGGCTCTAAAGGTGCCAAAAGGAGGTTGGAAATTGCTACAAAACTTTGAAACATAAATACAGTTGAACTCTTATTCCCACGGAGTCATAACCTACTCTAATGTCATTGATCTAGATCTTGGGGGATAATATTGGTCAGGAGGTTTGAATGCCAAAAGAGGAGGACATAAAACATACATATATTCCATGAAACTGATCACAAGAACATTGATAAAAATGCAAGAATTGAACACGTCACAAAATATGAAAAGAGAGAGAGAGAGAGAGAGAGGAGAAGAAGAAGAAGAAGAAGAAGAAGAAGGATTCCATTAAGAAGAACCATTATATGCAATGAGGATAATGAACCATTATAATCTATATTCACCTCCTCAAATCAAGCATAAATAGACAACCAACTACCCACCGTGTAACCATGTTATCATCTTATGTCAGAAGGTTCATCGCGCTTCAAACTTGAGGTTTGAAATTTGGTGAACCTAAAAATAATTTAGAGGTTTGGAGAACCTCAACGATCCTCATGGTATTTAACTAAATCCATAGCTCAATATCATGATCTCATGTCAAAATTGAAGCTTGTAATCGATCCTCGCAGTTTTGAAGTCCATGATAACAATTTTTTATTTTTATTGATATTTTTTCTTACTATTTTGTGTTATATTTGTTTTAAATTTTATGCGTGTGTGTGTAGGAAATGTATATAAATGAACCTAATGGTGAACCTCATCAAAAAGTTTGAACTCAAACGTAACTAAATCATTCTTGAATCCCAAACATGAACCTGCACCATGTGACTTAACTATCATCCATCTAAGCTTACATATGGTAGTTCAAGAAGATCACATCCCTCCTTCGTCAAGCATTTACATATCTTTGATAGATTTTTCAACATTATTACTTTACCATAAAAGATATAGATAATATATCATATTTTCAAACCATATCATCCTTCATTAAAATCCAATATAAATCACTTTATCAATAGTTTTCCCTATTCTACAAAACATTCTTGATTTCCAAAACATAAGACTCACTATACACTTTACTGAATATGCCCAACATACCCACCACAATACTATTCTTAATGACACATTAAGTCTAAGTCCTTATACACCCTCTCTATTAAACTAACATTTATCATTTCATATTTGACTTTTTTAATACATTTCATTGTTGGTAAAAAATTTCATTCAATTTGCTTTTAATATTATTATATAAATTTATGTGTAGCTGAAATTTTATATTAAAATTTTTAAATTGTTTAAGAATTTTATATTCGAATTTTAATTAATTTTAATAGGGATTTTTCAAAAATGTGTTTGTCAATAATTTTTTTTTTTCTCTGTAAAAACTATCTATTGTATTATGTACAGTCGAATAATTACAACCAGGATAACAAGATGCCCAAGGCCATCAGTGGCGCTGTGGGCTTGACTTTTGCTAGACAAAACATACCCAGACCAGGGCTTTACTGTTGTGCAGAGACACTTAAGCATTGAAGACCAGACAAAACAGTGACGAATCCAGAACACCCATGCAGGGGCACGAAGCTGCCTTGAACCGCCCACGCAGGGGCCCGAAAACTACCTTGAACCACCCACGCAGGGGCGCGACTGCTGCCCTGAACCGCCCACGCAGGGGCACAAAAAAAACTGCCTTGAACCACCCACGTAGAGGTGCAACTGCAGCCCTGAACCGCCCACGCAGGGGCACAAAAAAATGTTTTAAACCGCCCACGCAGGGGCATAGGAGACAAAACAAAACCATCCCGCTCTGGGGAATCAGGCAATTGTAACCTGGACTCGCGTTAACCAAAACATACCCAAAGACAGAAGCTAAACCAGAAGGAACCAGAACAAAACTTGAGTAGTGCGGAGTGAGGAAGAGGTGGTCCATCCGAAGGCTATGCTGGTGGCTTCTCCTCCACCACTTCACACCAACCGTATCTTTCCCGAAGTGCTTCCCAGTCTTCCTCCTCGTTTGCCTTGGTGGACGCGGTTTCCTGAGCCAAAGGGATTTTTGGAGCCTACCCCGACGTCTCTATTGGAGGCTATTCCTCCGCTTCCTGGCCACCCACTGGAGATTTTCCCAAGCTGCTTGCACCTTCATCCTCATCAGGTTCCTCGAGGAAAAGGACAGAGACATGGGCGTTGATGCGTGGCCTATCCCGCGTGCTCCCAAACGAGAAAATGGCTGACCCAAATGCTGGAGCAGGAGCAGGCTCCACCCCATAATCGCCCGTATCCAGGATCTGGCTGGCTTGAAGAGGAGTGGCCTGAATTCCTCTGTGGCAACGACAACGACAGCATTGCACCTTCGGTCGATCAGCTAGAGGGCAAGCTGGCCTTCCACGCGCTGGTCCTCTGCGACGGAACATGGCTGCAAAGGCAAGTGAGGATGCAGGAGCCGTGATAGCTCTGCGCCCCACAGTCCAGAGCCCCCTTTGAACAGTGCCCCCCCAATACATAATGTAAAATCGTGAAATTGAACCCACTGCCCTGGATATCTGAGTGAGGAAGCAGCGGATGAGCGTCTGAGCGCCATGATCCGGTCTTCCTCCCTTAAAATGAACTCGAACTCGAATCACCGAAGATGAAACCAGCCAACTTGCCATGGTGACATAGCCTGCATTAATGGCCTGCCGCCCACCCTTAATTGATATTCTATGGTGGCGGAGAGCTGAGTTAATGAATCGTTTGGGCACGGGATGGCACATGGCCTCCCTGTGGCTCTGAGCTGACAGTTGTCTCGTCACCTGCATCCGGGGTTGCTGCATCGTTCTGCATCATGCTAGCGCATTCTTGAGCCTGAGCAGTATTGGGGATTATGCTGATGCTGCCAGTGATGAGGGTGCTGGCGTTATCTACACCTATGTTGGCCAGGAGGTCAGCTACCTTATTTCCTTCCCTTTTTGTGTGCATGAACGTGATGACTCTATTACTGCTGAGTAAATGTTTGATTTCCTTCAGCCTGGCTTCGAGTCGACAACTAGTGGTGATTTTACTTGCTTGGGACCCATTTTGGAGACGCTTTGCCATTTGAATGAGAATCTGGGAGTCTCCTTCCACGACCAGAGGATGAAGGTTGAGATTCCAAGCTAGAGTGAGGCCTTGCCAGAGACCTTCCAGCTCAGCTGAGTTGTTAGTGTCCTAGCCTAAGTTTCCAAAATATATCTGCATGAGAGAGCCTTCATGATTTCTTATAATACCTCCAAAGCCTGCTGTGCCTGGATTACCCTTGGAGGCGCCATCGAAGTTGAGCTTATAGTGATTCTTTGGGGGGGGCTTCCACTTGCTGTTGTTGATGCTGCTGCTTTGGGCCCCTTCCTTTTTTTGAAAAGCCCGCGGTAGTATCAAGTGCCAGTTGTTTAGGATGTTTTCCTCATTAGCTTGCGTTCGCAGATCCTCCTGAGACCATTCGCGGAGCATGAGTGTTTCTTGGAGATTCGAGATAGCCTTTTCCATATGTCCTCAAGTTGAGAACATTGATTTTTAAAGATTCTTTTATTTCTTTCTTTCCAGATGCTCCAAAGGATTTGTCCCGGGAGGATGTTCCATAGTCGATTTAGGAGCTCGCCTTTGTAAGGTCTTTGGGGCCATTGTCGAAGAGAGTTGATTATGTCGTTCTCCTTCCTACATTGCCGTTGACATCTGAAGCTCGCTTTTTCCCATAGCTGATTGGCAAGGGGACAGGCATCCAAGAGGTGTTGGAGTGTTTCCTCATTGTGCTTGCAGTTGTGGCAGTATGATGGGCCCTGGTAGTTTCTTCTTTCTAGTTTGTCCCAAGTGAGTATTCTTTTGTGCCCTACTAACCATAAGAAGTGTGAGATTTTGGGCCAAGAGTCGAGATCCCATATTCTGCTCCAAATGGTGTCCATAGGGGCATTGCTGTTGTGTAATATCTTGTATGCCTCAGAAGGAGAGTAGGAGCCTTTTGGCTGGTATCCCCATCGAAGGATATCATTGCCTTCGTTGTATCTGATGTTCCTTTTTCTTAGTTCCACCTCCAGCTGCACAACGTCTTGAAGGTTAGTGTTGTGGATTGGCTGATTACCTTGTTTCCATTGCCTGAAGCCATGCCTCTCCTCCGGATGCCAATACTGTAAGACTTTTTCCTGCCGCTCTTCTTGCCTGATGGGTGCAGGATCAAGGGTAAGAATGATGTTGAGTTTGAGCGTTTGATTCCAAGCATCATTCCAGAAGCATGCCGTCCTGCCATTCCTTACTTCCCAGAAACTGTGCCCTTGTATTAGCTGATAGTGATTTTTGGCTGCATTCCAAATTACCGATCCCTTGTCAGTGGGAGTGAACCTTACGAGGTCTTCCTGAGGTCTGTTGTTAGCATACTTGGCTGTCCAGAGTTTGGCCCAGGGCTTGTCTAGATTGGAGACCCATTGCCACCAGATTTTTGCCCCCATGATGGTGTTGTTGTGCTCAGGGTCTCTCAGACCAATCCCTCCTCTGTTTTTAGGCATATATACAGTGGTCCACTTTACCAAGGCCCATTTACGATTGTTGTCGTGCTGCCCCATAGGAAACTGCGTTGAAGGTTTCTTATTTGTTTGAGAAGCCATTTCGGCGCTGCTAGGCTTGAGAACATATATAGCGGCATAGCCTGAAGAACGAATTTGATGAGCACAACTCGACTAACCAGGTTTAAGGTTCGATGAGTCCACAGGTTAAGACGAGATTCGAGCTTTTCAAGAAGGGATTTCCAAGTGGAATGTTTTATGGCCGAGGCAACAAGCGGAGCTCCCAGATATTTGGAAGGGAGGGAAGCAGCAGGGAATCCTAAAATGCGGGTTACCGCGGTCTTGACCGAAGCGGGAGTGTGGAAGAAGAATATCTGAGACTTGTGGCAGTTGAAATCGGTACCAGAAGCTTCTGAGAAATCATTGAGCAAGGCTTTGAAGCGCGAGGCTTCCTGGACGGAGGGATAACCAAAGAGCATAGTGTCGTCGACAAACTGTTGGTGGGAGTTGGCAGGGGTATTATGAACAGAAAGGCCTTTGATCTGACAAGTGAGGAGCACATTTTTTATGTGATGCCCTAGCCCTTCTGCCATAAGAATGAAGAGGAAGGGGGAAAGAGGGTCACCTTGCTTGATCCCTCTAGACAGCTTAAAGGGTCGGGAGGGGATGCCATTGATGAGAATGGAGAATTGGGGAGAGGTGATGAGAGTCATGATCCAACGGACCCACATAGAGCAGAAACCAAAGGCTGAGAGCATGTGCTGAATGAAAGTCCAGCTTAATTTATCAAAAGCCTTAGAGAGGTCAAGTTTAAGGAGCATACCTGCTTGCTTTGTGGTTTTGAGGGAGTGAATTATCTCGTGTGTGAGAATAATTCCATCCAAAATTTGCGGCCCTTCCACATAGCCTGACTGTTCCGGAGATATAGGCAAGGGTAAGAGGGGCTTGAGCCGATTTGCAATCACTTTGGAAATAACTTTGTAGATAACATTGCAAAGAGCTATCGGCCTGTACTTGTCAGGGGTAATTGAGTCTTCCTCTTTTGGAATGAGCGCAATGAATGTTGAGTTTAGAGAAGGGAGCAGCCAATGGAAGTTTCTGGATTCTTCTACAATTTGCTAGACCTCCTGCTTTAACAAATCCCAGAAGGTGTGGAAGAAAATTGTAGTGAAACCATCTGGCCTTACCTTCCTTAAGATGAGACATAGCATCGTCCACCTCCTGCATCAGAATGAGGCGAAGGAGAAGTTCATTGTGTTCTTCCGTAATTATCCTTGGCACATTGTTGGTTATCTTTGCAATTGCCGGGCGCCTATCTCCTTCAGGCTCGGTGTGGACTTGGCCAAAGTGCTTGAGAAATTCCTTCTCAATTTCCTCGTGAGATTCTATTTTAGCGCCATCCTGAGATTGAATGAAGGGGATGCTGTTGTGCATTCTTCGTTGAACCGTGGTTCTGTGGAAGAATTTGGTGTTTCGTTCACCCTCTTTCAGCCATCTTATTCTGGATTTTTGCTTCCAGTAAATTTCCTCCTGTTTCCTCCTTTCCTCCAACTTGCTGTGGATGCTGCGTTCCTGTTCCAGGGTTTCTTCAGTGTGTCCCTCTGTTGTTATCTTTTGATGGAGAGCCGACAATTCCTTGCTTAGTTCTTGTTGGGCAGTGAATATATCACCAAAGGTCTCCCTGTTCCATTGTTTTAAGTGGCCTTTTACAAACCTGAGTTTTTGCTGAAGCTAAAACATCTTAGATCCTTCAGGTGGAATGAAGGATGTCCAGATATTTTGAATCATGTCCTTGAAGGTAGGATGAGTGAGCCAAAACTCTTCGAAGCGAAATGGTCTTCTGGTGGGATTGCCTGGTCTTTGCCATTGAATGGCGATCGGCCAGTGATCCGAGCCAGTATGGGGAAGAATTGCTGCAGAGAAATCACCTCCTAGGTGGACTGCATTATCTGATAAGAGGAAGCGATCCAATTTGGAGGCTATTTGATGCCTGCCAGCTCTGCGATTGCTCCAAGTGAAGGTTCCATTACCGAAAGGCATATCTATGAGAGAGGTATTCTGGATGAAATCCTTGAAGTGGGAGCTTTCAGGGTCCAGTCTATTGCGCCCGCCAATCTTCTCTTCGAGCTTGGTGATCATGTTGAAATCCCCACCTATTATCCAGAGTGGGTGCTTTCTATCATTGCCCAGGACCTCTATATTATCAAGAAGAGCAGTTTTACCTCCCGCATCCTGAGGGAAGTAATCATTTGAGAGATTGCCATGAATATTCGTACCAAGGATGTGAAAATTCGCTTGGATGAAGTGATGTGAGGCATGCAGATCTGATATAGCTATTTCCTGTGTGTTCCAAGCAATGGCAGGCCCTCCCGAAGCGCCCGAGGCATCCACTGCTGCCGGTCGATATCCTGGCCAGGCCTTGGAGAGAATGTTGTCTAAAGTTGCGCTGTTACATTTAGTTTCTTGCAGAAAGCACATTTGTGGTTTTTTTGCCTTAATCATGTATTTTAACATTCTAAGTTTTCTGGGGCTATTTAGCCCTCTGACATTCCATGATACTAGCTTCATATTTAACTATTGATGGAGGGTTTGTAGTACTTCGTCAGTTTAGCATACCTGCCCGAGTCTACCAGTATTTTCCCTACCTCAATCATTCTCTGGAGATCCGTTTTTCTTCCTCTTTTCTTGGATTCTTTTGGGAGTTGGTATCTGTCCTAATGGCTGCCAGGTTGTATGCCTAGTTGTTGCTGATGAAAGGCTCTGGAAATAACAACCTCTAGCTTGTTGATTTGAGCCTCTGAGATGTTGTCGTAGGCCTTCTTGTGGCAGGCCAGTTCTAACTCTATGATGTCTAAGCCAGTCATATCTATACTCTCTGGTTCTTCTTCCATTCTCTGCACTTGATTGTCTTCGTCTTGAATTGACTCTGAGTTTGGTTGAGGAACTAACTTTCCATCGATATCCATAGCCTTTCCTTTCCCTTCTAGCTCTGTGAATCTGTCCGAAGGGGTAGCTGGGTTGCTTGGGGGGGGAGGGGGGGTGGGGAATGTTTGGATGAGGAGGCAAAGGGAGGTGGAGGGGTGGAGGAGGTGGGGGGGGCAGAGACATCTGCAGAGAGCGGGGTCTGGTCTTCAGAGATTCTCGAGAGGGTTTCAAAACTATTCTTGGTGGATGGTCCATGATTAGTCGCTTGCTGGGGCTTGCTACTATTGCTAGGTCTCTTATGAGCCCTCTTTCTGCTTGGCGCCTTTGTGAAGCCATCTTGGGCCTGTGCTTCAGGGGTAACATGGGAAGCAGTTTTAACATTGAGCGGACAGTCCCTGAAGAGATGCCCAAGAGCATGGAATTTTCTACATCTGAAGGGGACGTGCTCGTAGTCTAGAGGCTGAATCCATTCTTCATCTCTATGAAAAAGACTTATCGATTTTGGCAATGCTTCATTCAATCTGATAAAGACACAGATGCGTGCATAGGATATGTGTATGTGTTTCTTTGTTTCTTCGGTAGCCCTGATGAATTCCCCGATTCCATTTCCTATATTTTTAAGGATGTCTTCGTCCTAATACTCATCTGGAAGTGAGTACAACCGTATCCACACAGGCACCCATGTGAGATCTTCCTTGTTCGGGTTGAATCTGGGAATCCAATCCCTCATGTACAGACCTGCTGAGTTAAAAAAATAGGGCCCCTCTCCCAGGATTCTGTATTTGTCCTCCAGAGAGAAGAAAATCACCGTGAAAAAACCTTTTGGTCCAAGTTTCAAGGTTACATCTCCTTTTGGCTTCCATTTCGCCACAATCCATCCATAAAGGGCTCTCTCAGTTGGCCAGAATTCGATGAACTTCCCTATAAGGGCATGATCCCTCATGAATTCGATTCTCTGGTCTATTTTGTGTCTTGGCAGTTCTATTCGAGGACGCTCCTTGGCTATGGGTCTGCAGGTTGCATAAGTTACCTTCGGGGGATCCTCGTGATTCTCCCCATTGTCTTGCGCATCATTGTTTTGTCCTTCTCGCTTGTCTGTCCTGTTGCCGCCATGCTGGTGCGTTTTGTTTTGGTTCATCATTCCTTTATCTAAAGATCCGAAAACCAGATCGTGTTCAGGTCCGTGCAGCGAAGTTTTTGCTCCTGGGGAGGGCTCTGACGCCCCCCCCTGCGATGATTCCATTACGAACCTGGGAACCCTGCCGCTCTGATGCACGACCGGGCCCTTGGTTCAGCTTCTGCAGCCGATCAGAGAAGCGCAGACTGCGCCGTGACAGAGAGCCCTAATCACTTCTGCCGAGAACCCTAATCGCCAACTCCTGCCTTGTGTTTGTCAATATTAAGTGTAAGCACTTATTTAATTTATTAGTCATTATTATTATTTGATATTCAAATATTTTGTGTTGAATATTTTTTCTAATTCTCTTTAATATTTGGTTAGTTAATTTTGTGTTGTAGATGTTTTTTTTTTCTATTCCCTTAAATAAAATATACTGCTTCATATTAATAAATATACTAAAATTTTTGCCATGGGGCATAGAATAGATGGTGATAGGGTCTTATGTTAACACACTTTGTGGTGAAATGGTCATTAGTTTAAAACTTTGTAGGAAAAAATCTAGCCATGATAAGGGTTGGTGTGGCCTAGGTTGGGTGAGGTCAACATGTGATTTTGGCATCTTAGATACCCTTGGTTCGTTGCTAATGAATCCATATTTTAGGTTTTCTAGTTATCGCAAGACTCACATTACCTAACAAATAAAAAATATACTAAAAGTATTATCCATAATTATCATTAAATTTTTTAAAATGTTTAATCGGATCGAAAAACATTATGAGTTTGTGTAGCTATTGAGGCCCTATGCAACATTTGTCTTGCTCCGTAATGGATTCGGTTTTGGGGGAATCCACCTCCCTCCTATCTCCTCCTCCTCTCAACCCCCCTCCCCCCACCCTCTCTTATGCATCATTTTGATGCAACAACCTTGATCGGCCTAGTATCCGACGGATTGAAAGCATAGAAGTAGAAGGCAATGAAATTCGTCAAAAAATTGGATAACATTCCAAAGGTTCAAGTTAATGCAAGAAAATAAAGGTCTCATAGGGAATTTTATGGGGATATGGCCATCTACAAAAACACTTTAATAGTGGGTGGACAAAACTTGTATCCTAATGATAAAAAGGTCAAATATATTGTGCCTTTTGTGGGAAAGGTTTCATTATCACTAGTACAAAATGGCTAATTATTTACTAAAACAATGACTAAAATTTACATATAAACTACCATTTTTCATTCGGTGACTAGTAGTAGCTAATTTACAGTAACTTATAATGTGACCAACTTATAGTCATTTTTAGCTTATTCATTAATTGGTTGTCTCAATTTTATCATCTAGTAGTATATTTAGTAAAAAAAATCATTAATTTAGTCATTGATTTAGTCATTAATTGCCACAAGTAATGACCAAATATATAACAAAATATATTACTATATGATCTCCAGAGAAAACCAATTAATGATCAAAGAAATATGACCAAAATGTTGGTTGTGTTATAAGATACTGTAAATTAGCTATTAATAGTCATATATATGCAAATTTTAGTCATCATTTGAAACCAATTAATGACCAAAGAAATATGACTAAATTTTGGTTGTGTTATAAGATATTGTAAATTAGCTACTAATAGTTATGTTTATGCAAAATTTAGTCGCCATTTGTAATAAAAAACTTTATCATTTGCAGTAGTCATTTTTTTTGTAGTTTCATATTCATTATATAAATGACTAATTTAGTAGTTTATATTCATTTCATTTACTTTCATTAATAATCATTACGATTATTTAGTCGTATATTCATTTTATTTGTGTTCATCATTAATCAATATAAACTACTAATTTAGTAGTTTTAGATTGATTTTATGTGTTCATTATTAATCAACATAAATTAATTAGTATGATTTTGTGACTAAATTTAAAAAATATCATACAATGTGCATGTTCATCTAATATGAAAACACAAAGTTGCATGTGTTAATTACAATACTAAACAATATCAAATGCAAGCATAAATAATTTTAACCACATAAATTATATTATATGAAATGTTAAATTATTACAATATGAGTTTCCAACTTAATATTGGTTGGACTACAATTTACACATGAAATGATGTTTCATCACTTCAAAGCATTATCATTTCATTCTCAAGGCATTGCAGGTGAATTCGTCAACTTTGAATTAGGCTTGACCATCTGTCTCTATGTGTGTTTATTATGTGGGATATTGGCTCTAAGGGTATCATTAGACCGGTTCTCTTCTCTCTCTTTTTTTATTTGTCGCTTCAGTGTTATTTCTCTACTCTTTCTTCAATTCTTGCTTCTTACCATCAATACTGAGTTCCTTTTCTAAAAGAAAAAGAAGACACAATGGAAAGTGTAAGACATGAAAGAAAATGAACACTAGAATATAAACTACAGTAGACTTTAAAGAATTTATATGACATATACCTCAACATGAGAAATGTCAAAGCCATTTTCCCCATACAAGCAAGAAAATCAAATGAGTTTTCTTTAGTTGGGTGATAGTGGCCACTATGTGGCCAGATGACCTGTATAAACAAAGCAAATAAAAGGTCACAATAGAAGAGAACATTGTAGTAACTTAGTATTCAAACTTTAGGGAAACCTTAGGCACAATTATGTCAACTAAGTTACATGCTAAAAAGCTCAAGTTGTAGATATCTTGTAAAAACAAATAATATGAGGTGTGATGTTTAATCCTTATCATTTTGTCGCAACAACATTTCATTTTCTAATGCATGAACTTGGTCAAGCATATAAACAACATGTGAACAAATGACAACATGAAAGTAAACTTTTCTAATAGTCAACAAAATATTTTAACACAAAATAGCTAAAAGGATTCCAATCAATATCGTGTAATATTAATTTCATCTTCAAGCTTTGGTTGTTGTTTAAATGGACATGATACCAAGTATTTTCAATTTCATAGTTAAAAGACAAGAAAAAATCAAAAGAAACGTTCAAAATATAATCAAACAATAAAGAGAGCATATTATGGAATGGGCATTGCAATTATAAAAAACTGTTTACCTGTCCACCAATGTCTTGTCTAGCATTCCTAAAACATTTGCTTGCCCAAAATAACCATGAGGTGAAAGAATCACAACATTAAAAACCATAGGAATCCCTGCTATTTGATGGCATAGGTGCCTAAAGGATCCCTAATAGCAAATGAATCATATCCAATACATGCTCTGCATCGTCTCCCCATCCTTTTTCCAATCACATTTCCTATAACCTACCTACAACAAAGTCGGGTAACAACCAAATGAAGCTGTTGAATTTGTTTTTATCTTTTATATATCTAAAATTTGAATCTGATTTGTTTCATGAACATATTAATTCATATTTAAAGCCTTCCTAACATGTGAGAAAGTATCAATCAAGTAGGACATCAGACAAATCGACCTCAATGAGTTCCTCAAACAATTTCTACAATATCAATAAATTTCTTGTTGTGATATATTCTTAGGTAGAAAAGAGAACATAACTGCAAAAGAAAGATCCATATATTACTTATGTTCAAAATTTGTAAAATTTGAACCACAGTAAAATTTGTGTCTTCATGTGTATATTTTCTTATTATCTATTGTAGCATAGCAGTTTATTACAGTTGCATTCTATTACAGTGCAGTGTTGATTTATCAGTTTATATGACATGTTTATGTGATTAAATGAATGCGGCGAAGTAAATTTTGAATATTAAGTGAAAGAAAACATAATAATACCACATCGCCTCATCCCTCAAGGGTGCAGAAACCTGGTTCTGAAATTTCCCATAGTCACTTCGAGTGAGACTGCGATATGCTTGCAGGTTGTTGCCGAAAGGGCCAATGATTAAGGGTTTTGTTAGTGTGCAGTATGGATTGAACCTAGGTCAGGTCAGGACTGGGATCTATTTGAGGGATATGTTTATGTGGCATCCATCAAAGAAGGAAATTCAAGATTGGATAGAATCGAAGGAGCAAGAATTTGCAAATTAAGTGAACAGAAACCCTCCGTTAAACTCTGAAGCTTGGTTAGAGAGATATATTTTTACTGATCAATAGTAAATTTTCTTCGCATAATTTCCTATCAAAATGTACGAGTTGATATCAAGGTTGACTGAAAGAAAGACCTATTTTAAAGGTGGAGAACCTACAATGTGGACTCTTGAATTGGTACAACGACTCAAGAGAACTGACAACAGGATTTCAAGGGCTGTCATTTTCTAGATTGATAGCATCTTGGGAGGATTGATTACTAAGTTTGTAGTAAACCAGACTGTATCCTACAACGAAGCAGAACGATGATTCTTTAATGGAATGCGAGGTAAGTATTTGAAATCTTTGAAACTATGGATTAAGATGATTCTATGTGGAAAAAGATTTTTAGGGATGCAGTCAGTTTACTAGTTTACTTATGTTTGGAAGAAAAGATAATAAATTTGAGCAAGATATTGGAACAACGTGAAGTGTAAAAAGATATAGAATTGATACTAGAAAGAGATCTCATGGACAAGATCTAAATACCTTTGTAGAGACTGAGTATAGTCCTCTTTTGAGTGTGTCTGAAATTGAAAGGGAAGATAGCTACCCTAATAAGCCCCAGGTTGCTTCAAAATATTCACCTTCCAAGCCTGAGAGTTCGCAGAAGCCAGAATCCAGTAAGATCTAGGGTATTTTTTACTCTACCCCTCCCCCCACTCCCACTACCCCTGATCCACCTCCCCTTACTCATCCCCCTCCCCCTCAAAGAGGAAATATGGCTGATGATATTAAGATAATTGTTTTCAAAGGAACTGGATCAGAGGATGTTGGGAACAGGTCCCTTGGGGTCAATTTTGGGGTTAAAAATTAAAAGTCCAAGTTTGGGGGCTAAAGGCCCAAGTTTTGTGTAAAGTATGTAAAGTCTCCACATTTTGCAGTCACGAAACACAATGATGTAAGAAGCCAAAAAGGGTTTCCGCCCTTAGTTTAGATAATTGTATCGGCTTGATGAGGTCTGCCCTTGGTCCGCAGACCATGGGATTGTATAAAAAGGGATTCTTAGAAGAGTCTAAAGAAACTAAAAAGAAACTAAGTCACAAGTTTTGATAGAGTTTTGAGTAAGTTTATGGGTCTGTAAGAGCTAAGAACAAAGAGTCTTAGCATAGGAAGAGGCTCTGCAGCTGAGTGCACAGAGGCCTAGGGTGGAAGTTTGCAGCTAAGTGCGCGGACCCCTGTAGCTATGTGCGTAGGGTAGTCAAAGTCTGTACTGGAAATATGGATTATCAATAAAGAGAAGTATTCTGGAATTATCTATGTATGTGTTATTTTACTTCTATTTGCATGTTGCAATTATGTTATGAATTAATGTTATATTGATGTGTGAATCTATGTATTTTACTTTGTCATATGAATGCAAGTAAGAATATCTATTTCCGTAAATATAAATAATACTTAAGTGCATCTGACTAAAAATTGAAGAGTAATTACAGAGGTGCATAAGTGCCTGATCTATCTATCTTGGGTCCGTGAAGGACGATCAAAGACTTTCGCAGAGGCTTCAAGGATGAATAAGAGACATACTTTGATAAGCCCTAAAGGGCTTATCAATCTGCACGAAGGAAGGTTATGGCATATAACTGACATCAAAACCATCTCACGGTGCGAAAACTTGGTTCCTGCATCGCCCCATACTGCTTCGGGTGAGACTTCAGTCTGCGCTCCGCAGATTGATGCTGAAAGGGCCAGTAGTGTAGGGATTTGCTTGGCTTTTTAACGCTGAACCTGGATCAGTGCCCATCAAGCCATAAAATGGTTCTGCTTCTGGGACTAGGATCTGCATAACGAGATGTGTGATGTTGCATCATTGGAATCCAACTAAGAAGGAGATTGAAGACTGGTTGCATAGAAAAATCCACGATTTCGCGGCGCAAGAAAACAAGAATCCGCAATTGATGAAAGAACAGTGGTTGGACAAATATCTGTACATAGATATACATGAAATCTTCTTATGTTCCTTCTCGGTTGAATTATACAAGTGGATTGCAGAGTTGGTAGACGACCAAGGCAGGTGGAGTCTTGATGGTCTGATTGTCTGTATCCCGAAGTTAGTGCAGAAATTGGAAGCCTCTAAAGATAATATTGTACGTGTTGTCGATCATTTGCTCGACTATATCATAGGATGGTTTATGATAGAGTTCGAGGTCGAGACTTCGGTCAGTTACAGTGAAGCAGAGTGCCTCTTCTCTAAAGAGCCACGAGGTAAGTATTTGAAATTGTTAAATACTTGGATTAAGATGTTGTTGTGTGAAAAGAGGGTTATGCAATTACCTTGATGTTTGGGGCTACACGAAGTGGAAGGAATTTCAGGGACAGAGGAAGAAAAGGCCCTAAATATAGCCCGCTAATTGAGCCTCCTCTAAGTGACGACGAGGGAGCAGCACAGGCTCTTCCACAGAGCGCTATTTAGTTGATAAAGCAGGGGTTCCTGCAAATACCTCATCCACCCACACCACCTCCATGTTCACCCCCACCTCTTACACCCTCACCCACACCATTGCCACCTCCACCACCATTCAACATGGTGAACTCCATAAAGCTACCTGTGTTCAAGGGCGTGGGAAATGAAGATCCGAACCAGTTTTGGTTCGTCATGAAGGCTATATGGGAAGCTTAGGATATCACGAATGATCAAATGAAGAAAGCAATGTTGGTTAATGCTTTACAGGACTGCACACTTACTTGGTACACAAAGTATTGCATTTATAATCCGACGTCCGCGTTGGCAGATATCCAGGTTGCGTTGAATAAGAAATTTAGTAGACCTAAGTCTGAGGTGCAATCAGTTGTGGGATTCAAAGAGATCATGATGAAGCCTGGTGAGACACCTTGGGATTTGGATCAAAGATTAAAGTGTACGATTCGTGAAGCTAAAATGAATGTGATTGATGGGTAGCACCGCGAATGGTTTATGGACTCACTCTTGCCTCATCTAAGGGTTGTGCTATCACAACAGAAGATTGTGCCCCAGGTGGAAGTTCTAGAAATCGTGATGAGATTGCATGAGACACCGATGAAAGATGCTAATCTGGGGGTTCAACAAATGCATGTGCAGATGCAGAACCTTCTCCACAATAAGTAAAGTTTGAAGAAAGATAGAATAGCTCAGCCAGAGGCGCGTGAAGAAGTGTGGTGCCTAAAGTGCAAAAGTCAGGGGCATAATAAAGATCATTGTCCAGTTTTCAAAAATTATGTTGCAACAAGGGGACCAATGCCTCTGAGGTCGGAAGCTGCCACAGGGCCAAGTATAGGGCCCACACTATGGTGTGCTCTCTGTCAGGTAGTTGGGAAACATGCAACAGATAATTTCCATTTGTTGCAGAAATTCGTATAGACACCACAATAACTCTTCTACAACTTCTGTCAATCTGTGGGTCATGATGAATGCAATTGCTAGAGTTACAAATTAATGATGGACAGGACACCTTCATACAGGGAGTAGGAATAAATGTGGCCTCTGGCCCAAGGTACTAGAGGAACGTGAGGTGAGTATCAGGTGCGTGGAGGAGGACAAGGTGGAGGAGAACCTAGTAGAGGTTGATGGCAGGTTATTTGTTACAATTGTGGAGGACCAGGACACTACGCGCAAGACTGCCCGAATTCGACGCGACTGTCATGCCATTATTATACTCAGTTTGACCATGCAACAGAGGATTGCCCTATATTGTTAGCTAAGATATGTGAGAAGCGGGTGCAGCCTTAGCAACCAACTTAGAACTTGTAGATGATGAGGGCTGAGCCTCGCGAGGAAGACCCTAAGGTAAATATTGTGCTGCAGAGTGGAGCGATGACTGGTGAGGATAAGGGGAAGCAACCTGAAGAATGTGAGTGGTCTGCAAAGCACTAGAAAAGGAGACTAAGTTTGATCTAGAATGCTTAAAAGAAACATTTATGCAAGCGAAGAAAAGTTTCGCTGAACCCTCTACCTCAGGGAGTCAAGAGAAGTCAGCTGAAGAAATCAACCCGTCCATGATTACCATGTTCTTGGAGACCTTAATGAAACTAATCAGTGATAGCAAGGCTGTGAAGGGACTACAGGAGCTTATCAATAAGTGTGCTAGTAAGGAAAACACTACTGATAGACCGCGCGTAGTTAGAAATCTTGGTAAGCATGGGGCAAGAACTGGACGTGAGATGAGAGTCACCGCGCAGATAGGAGAATATGAAATGGACCATGTTATATTGGAACTAGGGTTCGACACGAACATTTTGCCGAAATAGACATGGGAAAGAATGGGGAGACCGGTGCTACAGTGGTCTCCGATTTAGTTAAGGATGGCGAATCAACAAAAAGTCATCCTAATGGGGAGGTTTCATGGGGTAACAATTGATATTGAAGGTGTGAGTGCACTAGATGATTTTGAAGTGATAGAGATTGTGGATGACAACAATCCCTATCTCGTGCTCCTGGGGATTGAATGGGCCATTGACATGAATCGAGTAATCAATTTGAAGAAGTGAAAGATGATATTTGAGAAGAAATCACTCTACGTAGTGGTGCCACTAAACCCTGCAGAAGGACCATGCTATACTGAACTAGTTTGCAATTATGAAGGTGAGGATGATTTGGACCAGATTTACAAAATAATGGCGCGGGATCAGGATTGGGTGAATCCGACAGTAGATAAGTGTATTCCATGGGACCGTGAGAGCTCCTGCACATCAGATTCAGACGAAGAACTAGAGCACTGGCAGGAATTGACTACCTGAAGTATCTACACTATGTTGTAATATGATGACCAAGTCGTTGTGCTGTGTATCATCAGAGGTAAAAAATATGCCTTACTATGATGGGTTAATTGATGTTGATCATTTTTTGGATGCATTTGAAAGGGAAATACCAGAGAAGCATCGCTTCCAGCCATTGGATTAGGTGTTGTGTGCTACACCCGCAAGATGTTGGGGTACGCACAAAGATAGTTCTGATGATTGACGCGACTATAGTAGGATGATGAGGGTATGCTTTGGTCATCTAGAGGTGTGATTAACAGAAAAGTATGATGGAAGAAATGAGCTGTGTAACCATTTGGCCAAATGGACTGAAGTGTATGGAGCGAAGCCTCAGCTAGTCTGGGTCCATCTATTTTTTCATACCTTGGATGTTATACCAATGAATTGGTACTTGGAGACACAACTCTTCCATGGCACCAAAGAATGGGATAGTTTGGCCCAAGGATTTTTTATGACGTTTAGTTTTGAGGATGGATTTGAATCTATCAATGAAGCGTTGCAGAAGGTTAAGACAACAATTTTCAGGATACCATAGGATCCTCTAGATTTGATTCAACTTGATTGGACTACCCAGTTGAGCCACGCGCTGGAGTGCTCCAATGTAACAATGAAAGAAGAAGATGAAGACCCGAGGAAGATTAATATTCCAAAGGCTGAAGGTCACCACAAAGTTGAAGGAACACAAATAGAGAACCCAGAAATAACCAAGCCGCTCAAAGCCAGATAGTTGAACATTGGCCACGAAGGTAGAACCGAAGTTTGCAAAGATTGGGGCCTACTAGGATGACGCAACAGTAGATAGGGTCGCTGAACTACTCCACAATTATCAGGATTTGTTTCCTATGAAGTTTCCAGATCTGAAAGGGATAATAGGGGACCTAGGTGTCATGAAGATCACCATAAAACCAAACGTGAAGCCTGTGAAGCAAAGACCTTACCACCTCAATCTGAAGTACAAAGAAAGGGTCTGCTTAGCATTAGACAAGATGCTCGCGGAAGGTATTATTGAACCGGTGGAAGAATCTGATTGGGTGAGCCCAAGAGTGGTTCAGGAAAAGAAGTAGAAGGAAGAAATAAGGAAATGCATAGATCTTAGGAAGTTGAATGATTCTTGCATGCATGATCTCTTCCCAACTCCGTTCACCAATGAGGTCCTAGACAATGTTGGCGTCCAAGAAGTATATTTGTTCACTGATGGGTTCTTTGAGTACCATCATATCAAGATTGCACCAGAGGATAGAAGTAAGAAGACCTTCGTGACTAAATGGGGATCCTTCCAGTATATGGTGATGCCTTTTGGGCTGAAGGATGCGCCAACGATCTTTTCACGTGTAGTCATCACAATGTTCAAGGATTTCATTTACAAACTTCTGGAGGTATACTTTGACAATTCGATAGTGTTTGGATTAGTAAAGCACCATGTGGCAAGTCTGCATTTGATGCTAGATACATGCCGGAGGTACCAAATTGTGCTCAATATAAAGAAATGTTTGTTCTATGTCCCTTTTTGGATCTTGCTGGATCATGTAATATGTATACAAGGCTTGATGGTAGACCCTGCAAAGATCGCGATCATAATCAATTTGGAGGCACCAAGGAGTGTGAAATAGTTGCGCGCAACGTTGGGGCATATAGGATACTATGGGAAATTCATGAAGATCTATGCCTAGATCACCACACTAATGGAAAACTTCTAAAGAAGGATGTTACGTTCTGTTGGAATGAAGAATGCCAGAAGAGCTTGGATGTGCTAAAGGAGAAAATGGTGACTGCGTCAATCCTAGTCTTCTTGAATTGGAAAAAGAGCTTCATGTACACGGATGCGTCATGTATTGCACTGGGAGAAGTATTAACACAGGCCAGTGAGGGGGACTTGGATCATCCTATAGCGTTTGCAAGTAGGAAGTTGTCCAAAGAGGAGAAAAATTATTCCACGACAAAGCACGAAGGAATAGCTATGATGTATGCGCTCCAGAAGTTCAGGAATTATTTGTTGGATAGACATTTTAAGATGTATATAAACCATTTTGTATTCAAATACCTGGTCAACAAGCCTGTGTTGTGAGGGAAGATATGCAAGTGGCTGTTGTTGTTCTAGGAGTATGATTTTGAAGCTATTGTGAAACTAGGACGCTTGAATGATGGACCGAATCATCTATCGTGCATTGAAATAGGATAGGAGCCTACTAATTTGGAAGAAGGACTACACTAAGCACAACTCTTTGCAGTATGCATCGTAGAAAGCCACTTTGAAGATATTATACACTTCCTGATGAGAGGAACGACTCCAAAATGATATACAAGTCAACAGAAGAAGGAACTGGTGGTGCGCGTGAGAGACATTTCTGTCATTGCAGGACACTTATACAAAATGGGATCAGATGAAGTATTATGACGTTATGTGCCAGAGTTTGAATGAAACAATATCCTCACTGAGGCTCATAGTGGAGCCGTGGGAGGTCATTATGTGGGAAAAGCAATAACATAGAAGATTCTATGCGTTGGGTTGTGGTGGCTGACCTTGCATAAGGATTCAAAAGTTTATTGTAGGGAATGTGATGCATGCCAAAGGACTGACAGATCCTCGCACAGGGATGAGCCGCCACCGAATCTGTAGATATCACTACAACTCTTGGAGAAGTGGGCGATTGACTTTGTAGGACCAATTCAGCCTCCATGGAAGAAGACGGGTGCACGATACATCATCACTGCGACTGAGTACTTAACTAGATGGGCAGAGGCATAGCCTGTGAAGGATTGTACAAGTGCGACAACAACAAAATTTATCTTTGAGTATGTACTGACAAGGTTTGGTTGTCCGAAAATTTTAATGAGCGGTCACGATACACACTTTCTTAATGAGACAATCAACACGATGACGGAAGAGTTTTATGTTTACCATCAGAAGAGCACACCCTATAATCTACAGGCTAATGGAATGGTAGAAGCATTTAATAAGATAATGGAGAACGTTCTAACAAAAGTTTGCAATGCTCAAAGGAATGATTGGGATGTGCACGTACTCACAATACTATGGGCTTACAGAACGACTTGCAAGAGGTTGACTGGACAAACATCGTTCAAGTTGGTTTATGGCGTAGAAGCTTTGATGCCGATGGAGTAGTCTATGCATAGTGGCATTCACAAGTATGGTGGACCATGGAGCCCTAGAAGAGAGGCGCTTGAGGAGGATATTCTAGCTGGGTTCCATCAACAAGTTCAAAAGGATCACAAAAAGGCATGGCACGATCGACACATCACACTATGCACCTTCAAGGTAAATGATTTAGTTATATTATATGACAACAAGTTTGATAAATTTCCAGGAAAATTTCGAATGCATTGGCTGGGGCCATATGTCATCAAGGAGATTACCGATGGTGGGAACAATTTAGTTGGTAAAGTGGAATGGAGAACCATTCCGAGGGCAAGTGAATGACAACCGATTGAATCCATACACTAGTGATCTAGCTAGATGAATACGTGATGGAAGCATAGACTTAGAGCTCCAGGCAGTTGAAAGGAGGTGCGGGACTATAAATTACCCTGCCCAGGTTGGGGAGCTACGCAATTAGTGAATTGCGCGGAATGAAGAAATGTCACAGTGTCAGGAGAAATACACGGGGAGCTACGCTATCTAAGAAGGGACCGCGCAGGACAACTAGAAAGTGACGGTTATGGTCACTGTTCATGAATTGATAGTGGGAAAATGGATAAATGGAGCGGGGGGGGGGTGGTATTTAAGTTAGAATTTAAGGGAAAGATCTATAAAAATTTGCTGGCAATCCAGCAATTATGAATGAATATTTTGGGGGATGGTCGGGTTTGAATTCAAAAATGCCTATAAATTAAAGGTGGCTACCCAGCAGAAAACACTTGGCATTTTTAGAATTGAGGAGTTGAGCTCTTAGGCGCATATGAACCGTGAGTACTTTGAAGCTTTGATAACGAGTTTAGTGTTTGAGAAGTTTCCGAAGGGAATGCATGAGTTGTTGTCTAGTATCATGTCAGCGCCCGCAGAAATCATGATCATTAGAGAAGCAATGGAAGCTGAGGGAACTACCCAGAAGTAGTAATGGTAGCTGAGGGAGCTGCCCCCAAGGTTGCGAGCGTTGAAGTACCAGAAAAAGTGCCTAAATCACCGAGATCGCCCAGGTCGAGGCCTACGCTAACCAAAGAGGGTCCCAAAAAAAATAAAGATAAGCAAAAAGTGCCACAGTCAGTGTGTGCATCACCTAGAAAGAACCCAGGAAGGAAAAGCCCACTGTGGAGGAGAAGGTGAAGGTCGTTGACCTGGAGCCTAAAGAGGATGTTGAAGAAATCCATATGGGTGAGGAATACATTGACATGGGGGTGGAGGAAATTGACGTTCATGGGTTTGACCTTATCTCTAAACTACCCCAGTACATTCCTCTGCGTAGAGGCAAGACAAAGGTTCCGAAGAACATTGATGAAAGAAAGGTCACGCTGCACAAACCCTTATTGCCAGACAAAATCGTCTTTGAAGAACCATGCCTGGGGAACATCCCCATTTAAAATTAGAGGATTGGGATTTGGTTGATACAAATCGCTTTCCCCACTTAGCGATAGATCAACTCATGTACTACGTCTTCTATAAAGACTCTGGTCTGACCATGCTAGAGCCAAGAATGTGGGTAAAAGGGGTGGACAAGGCTAGTCTGTTAAACATGTTGTGGGTACCACATTACAACTGCACACCCATAACCATGATAGTGATCAAGCAACTGTTGTGCTTGGTGCATGTGGCTAGAGGAGTCGATACCGATCACTAACATGCTGATCCATATGATCACTCGGCTGTCGCACACAGGAGAAAATTCGGCCGTGGCATTCGGCAGAAAGATAGGTGAGCGCGACCTCGCCAAAGTAATGAAGGATAAATTTAAGCTCACTAAGAAGTTGCACATCTATTCCATCACTGGCATAACCAACCCTATGGTCAAGGTAGCCGCTCAGATCCTGCTAGGAAAGATTATGAGGAAGTGATATGCAGATGAAGTGCCGACACTAGTAGTGTCATTAGTGGCCCAGTGCATGGAGGGTGTACAATTCAACTGTGTGTGCTACCTCTGTAGTGATTTCCTCGTGAATTGTAGAGAGGCGCAAGATCAAAGCAAAATGTTTCACTATGCATGGCTGCTATTGTCCATAGTGCTAGTTGTGTGGGAGTTACTAGAGGATAGTCATTTTCCTCTAATCATGCAGGACCTACCAGAAGCAGTGAAGTTTGCTTCACTCTGGGCTACGAAGGACCCCCAAAAGGCCAAGGACAGTAAGGTCTTTTGGATCTTGATGGAGATAAGTATCCACATGGCCATCGATCGCAAGTCGCGGTTGTCGCCCACAGTTGTTTATCAGCTTAGACGTTATGTGGAGTTCAAGGTAGACTTCCACCATGTATCCATGCATGCGTGAGAGGATCTTGAACACAAGTGGTATGACCTTCCATACCTGACCACAGACGACGTGATCATAACGGTCCTCGGCCGATGGCTGGAAAATTGGCACACCACTTCAGACTTGATAGCTGGGTCTAGCAAGTCTACAATGAAGCAAAGAAAGGAAGAGGCTAGGCTGAAGATGGAACAATTGGCCGAGAAAAGGAAGAAGAAGGCTGAGGATAAAACCAAGGTGGAGTGCGCTGCCACGAAGAAAACAGGAGGATAACAAGAAGAGGAGGAGCGCGGGTCTGACAGGAGTCAGAAGTCACCTTCCCCGAAAACAGACGAGGAAGAACAACAATCAAAGTAGGGAAGAGTAGAAGACTACTCCATTCCAGATTAAGTGCAATAGGGAACAGGAGAAAGTAGGGTAGCATAAGAAGTCCAAGGCCAATAAGACTTCCCTCTACCCAATCACCTCGACTAAAGGTGATTTGAATGAAATTGGTGATGCGACCGTGAAACTGCTACAGTTGTTCGAGCAATAGAAGAAGTAGGCCTTGGGCACCATTCAGATGGGTCTGTGTGAGCTGCAAATCTAGGCGTCACAGGTACAGTATAGTGTGGGATAGAGCAGCGCGACATCAACTAGTTTGGCACCTAGCCTGTTAGAAGAAGCAAGGATGGTGTGCACATTGGATCCCCGGGCAATAGCCCTGCCAGAAGGAGTGCTGATTATAGAAGCAGAAGCTGACAAGGCCACTGTCAACACACTCAAGGGGGTTGGACTTAATTTAGCCGTGCTTCCAAGTGAAGCCCTTCACACTTTTCAGGATGGTGTGATCGCAGAACTTTGGGCCCGTGAAAAGCACACGCTACACGTTATCAGTGAGAAGAGGGTGAACAATGCTCAGATGGCAGCATAAAAAAACTATGTTATTCATCTCTTAAAGTCCATCATGGACAAGAATGAGTGCATGGCCAATGTAGTGGCTAAGGCATGTAGGTCTATCCCAGAATTGGACATTCCCAAAGATGAGCTAGTAGATGTGAGAATTCGGAAGCTCACTGCCAAAGTGCGCGAAGCGAGAATAGAATTGGCAAAGTTTTAGTTTGAACTGAACCTTAAGATTGCAGAACTTGAGTTGAAGGCTCAGCCTTCAACTCCACCAGAAGTCAAAGAGCAATGCGAGGCAGCTGTTAAGGACGTCATTGTAGCAATAGATAGTATAGTAAAGGGCTACACTACGCTCTTCGAGTAGTCACTCAAAGAGTCACCAGCTTACAGGAGGATCACAATGTGCAGAGGCTAGAAACAGAGGCACAGGAGCTGCAGCAATGAGATGACAAGGTTAAAGCGATGGCGTGCATTGTTGCCATTGCCCAAAGGCTAGTGAAGTTGCAGGAAGCAAAGGCACTGAAAGAGTAGGTGGACACAACACAACACAAGGAAGCATTATTGAAGGCTCGATTAAAGCCTTGGCCAGACGAAGCATATGTTCTCACGACCACCATCGAAGGCAAACTAGCTAGTCTACAGGAAACATAGTAGAAGGTACAGGTAAATGGCATAGGGCCAACGACGAAGTAGATAGTCGAGCAGATGAAGCAGATGGCAACACAATGCACCACCGAAGTCACAATGGTACAAGTGGATCTGGGAGGTCTTCACGACAAGATCTCCATGCCAACAGATTGACTCAGGGGTGAGTCACTAGATTTGTGTTGGGGGCCTGTTGGGAACGAGTCCCCTAGGGTCAATTTTGGGGTTAAAAGCCTATGTTTGGGGCCTAGAGGCCCAATTTTTGTGTAAAGAATGTAAAGTCTCCACATTTTTTGGCTACGGAGCGCAAGGATGTAAACCATCAAAAAGGGTTTCCACCCATAGTTTAGATAGTTGTGTCGACTCGATGAGATCCACCCTTGGTACGTGGACCATGGGATTGTATAAAAATGGAGTCTTAGAAGAGTCTAAAGCAGCTAAGTCACAAGTTTTGGTAGAGTTTTGAGTAATTTTATGGGTCTATAAGAGCTAAGAGCGAAGAGTCTTAGCATAGGAAGAGGCTCTGCAGCTCAGTACATAGAGGCTTAGGGTAGAAGTCCGCAGCTGAGTGCACAGACCCCTGCAGGTGTGTGCGTAGGGTAGTCAGAGTCTGTACTGGAAATCTAGATTATCAATAAAGAGAAGTATTATGGAATTATCTGTGTATGCGTTATTTTACAGTTTATGTTTGCATGTTGCAATTATGTTATGAATTAATGCTATATTGATGTGTGAATATATGTATTTTACTTTTTCATATAAACGCAAGTAAGTATATCTATTTCTGCAAAGATAATCATAATGTATGTTAAAGTTAACCGATACTTAAGCGAAACTAAGTAAAAACAGAAGTAAGAGTAATTACAGAGGCGTGTAAGTGCCTGATCTATCTATCTAGGGTCTGTGAAGGATGATCAAAGACTTTCATGGAGGCTTCAAGGATGAATAAGAGATGTACTTTGATAATCCCTTTATGGCTTATCAATCTATGCGAAGGAAGGTTAGGGCATATAACTGACACCACAACCATCTTAGGGTGCAGAAACTTGGTTCTTGTATCCCCCCATACTGCTTCGGGTGAGACTTCAGTCTGCACTTCGCGGATTGATGCCAAAAGGGCCAGTAGTGTAAGGAATTTCTTCGCTGCTTAACACTAAACCTGGGTTAGGGCCCATCAAGCCAATAGAGGATCCAAAATAATTTTTTTTATGTGAATTTGTGTGGACTGTGAAGTAGATCAATGATAAAAATATAAAGAAAGTGAAACTCATTACGACATTACAAGATATAGCATTGATATAGTATATAAGTATTCAAATAATAAAATCATAACATTTGCAGATATCGAAGTAGCGATGATAAGAGAATTTAAGAATTCGAAGTTTGAGTCACAGTGCATCACTGAGTTAAAAGAAATTAAATAGAAACCTACTGAGTTGTTTGGGAATTTGATCAGAGATTTAAGAAATTTTTGGATCAAGTGAGCTCCAAAATAGCTCCATAACAACATCAAGAATGGTTTATAGTTGCGTTGTTATCACATACCAGACTACCATTGATGCAACAAAAGGTAACAAGTCAAGTCGAAGCTCTACATATTATGATGAAATTGGAAGTTTTACCTATAGGAGATACTAACGTAGGAATGAACAGATTCAGAGTCAATTGGTGAACCTAACCCTACAGATACAAGATATCAAGAAAAGAAAAGAAGTTAGAGAAGAAGTATGGTGTACAAAGTGCATACCGAAGGGTCATTCTAGAGAACAATGTCCTATATTTAGGGATTACATGGCTAGTGGGGCACCAAATCACTTAAATGTAGGATCCAGCTTGTGGTGTGAGATATGCAAGACCAAAGGCAAACATCACTCATAATATTATTACCTGTTACAGAAATATGTGTAGACTCCAAGGAACCTATATTGAAAATTTTGTAAATCAGTGGGACATGATGAGAATAATTGTCAAGCTTATGAATGAATGATGGAGAGTAGTGCTCACACTTATAGAATGGAAGTAGAAGAACATGGACATGAATGCAGTGGACAATGTGGTGGTCGAGGAGGCTGCCATGGAAGAGGTTGAGGTACTCGTGGATATGGACAGATCATTTGTTATAACTATGACCAAGCAGGTCATTTTGCAAGAGATTGTTAAAACCCTACAATGACATGTAAGTACTATAAATCCTTTGACCATGTAATTATAGACTATCCTATACTTATGTAAAATATGAAAGGAATCAACATCCAACAAAGAATATTCAAATGATGACAGTTGAAAGGAGGTACGATGAACCTCGAATTAATATTGTCACTAGAATTGGAGCTGTGATTGGAAGTTCTAAAGAATATGAGAAGGAAGTATTTGAAAGTACATGGGTTAGAAAAATGGTTGAGAAAGCTCTTTTTTTTTATATTCATAAGGAAAAGGAAGTATTTATCGAAGCAAAGCGAAGCTTTATGGATGTTGGAACTTCAACCTCCAGTATCTAGCGAAAGCAGAAAACTAGTTGCAACGTGTCATTAGCTTCGACATAGAATCAAGCTTCGACACGTAATCGAGTGTTATGAAGCCAGCTCACAAAATGATCGAAAATATAGATAAATGCCTTCAAAATAAGCCTCTCTGAGGGGGAAACCTCCTTTACATTACACAAATGAACAATTCCTGGATGATACAAATGATAAGACATCCTTTCTATATATAGGAGTCTAAGGGGTCATAATGTAATCATAGCCGACATACGAATAATAATGTAAGGTCACAACAATAAAAATAGTAGGCCTCTATGGGGAACAATAATAACAATATGGGGACTACATGGGCACAACAATATAATAAGGGAGTTGCATTAATAACAATAAGGGGCTACAGTAGTAGTATAGCGACCTAACGTGCTCCTCTCCTTCAAAAAATGTTGTTCTCAACTCTTGAGTAGTTATGGATACTTATGTATAAAATTATCGCCCTCCCATGTGGAATCTTCAATGGGTAAGTTCTTCCACTTGATGAGATACTCTGAAATTGATCAATTTCGTAGCTATCGGGTTCTTGTTTCCGTGACTGCTTCAGGTTCCAATATGATTTTTCCTTCCTCGTCCACTTCCAAAAATATTGTTTGAACTGGGAGCTTGTCACTTATAAACTTCTTTAAGCACGAAACATGGAAAACTAGGGCACTCAGAAGATGTAGGAAGCCCCAATTTGTATGCCACAATACCAATAATTTTCAATGCCTTGTAAAGACCATAGTACTTTGGTGATAATTTATAGCTTGCTTGAGGGACATTTATTTGTATGGTTGTATTCGTAAAAATACCCAGTCGCCTATTTCAAAACTTCTTTCGCCACAATGTTGATCTACCTATTGTTTTATTCTATTCTGCACCAAAGTGGGGTTATCCCTTAAAAGTTGGAGAACTTGTTGTTGATGTTTGATGTGATCTTTCACTTATTGAACCTTTTTCTTCTTGATATGTCCTTCTACCTTAAGAGTTTTAGGAGTGGTAATTCTTGCCAATGCATTACAAGATATGGTCGGATTCATTTCTTGATGCTCGATGTCATCTTTCACTTCTTGAACCTTTTTCTTCTTGATATGTCCTTCTATCTTGAGAGTTTGAGGAGTGCTAATTCTTGCTAATGCTTTACAATATATGGTCAGATTCATTTATTCTTTCTCTGGGATTGGCTCCTGGTGTATATCCTCTTCCTTTGACATTTCTTGATCTTTTTCTTCCTCCTCTTCACAATCTATGTAAAACAATTTCTTCTCAGCACACTTATGACCTTTAGTGTATTTGCTATCACAACTGTAACAAAGGCCCTTTTCTATTTTTTATTCCAATTGTTGTGGTGTAAACCTTGTAGGTTATGGAAGGCTAGGAGAAAAAACACTTCCATATTTATAGTCGTGAATGGTACGATTCCTTGTTTCCATAATTCCGCTTTCAATTTTTCTTGCCAACCTGAATGCCTTCTCTACTGAATCTGGTTCCTAAAGATGAACCTCATGTTGAATGTTATCCTTTAAACTCACTATGAAGACATCAATCCTTTGCTTCTGTGAAATATCATTTACCCTTATATTCAATGTTTGGAAGTCCTCAATGTGTTATGCCATTGAACCCTTTTGTTTGATATTTATCAATTGACTAAAGAAGGTGTCGCTCTTTGTATCCTCATAATGTGCTATCATTTCCTCTGTGAAAATTAACCAAGTGACAAGTGGTTTATGAGAACAAAGTCATTTATACCATAAAAATTTCTTCGGTTCTAAATATAAAGATGCAATATGTACCTTTTGTAATAGTTGTACACCATGTAGATCAAAATATTGCTCCATCTATAGTATCCAATTTACCGGATCATTGCCATAAAAATTCCTCATTTAACATTTTCTTGATTTTAGGAGCTCGATCTTGAAATGAATGTAACTCTGTAGTTTCAGATCTTGAAATTCTAAAATTGTGACCTATGGTATCCCTCTGCATCCTCCTTTTAACCCTGCAATTCTGACCACAATTGGATTCCCGGAAAAAGGGTTATGCCCAATCTCCCACGATGACCTAATTATAGACTAGTTCAATAGAGAAAACTTGTATGACATGCCACGTGTCACTGGTTTGACCTTAGGTTCTGAAAATGATACCCAAAAAACTAAATTCCGTCTGATGTCTGTCACTTTTTGGGAAATTTGAATCTGATGCTTAGAGAGAGAGTTATCTTGATTTTCCCAAGGTCACCTATTTTTTATTTAATTTGGGAGCTTGCTGAAACCCTAAATGTCTTGGATTGTATCTCCAAAAATATAGTGAAACCAGATCTGAAATTTTCGCTTGCACTTCACCACACTGTCGGCTCAAATGGTTTGTGTTTTTATAGATTTTGAAACATTGTAGAAGAAAACGTTATAGCGAAAATTCCACAATGACCTGTTTGGAGAAGTGAAACCCTAGAATCCAAAGCTTTGATACCAAAAGTTATGAAACTAGCTCACAAAAAGATAGAAACGATAGATAAATTCCTTTAAAATAAGCCTCTTCGAGGGGTAAGGCTCCTTTAAATTACACAAATGAATGATTCCTAGATGATACAAATGACAAGACCTCCTTTCTATATATAGGAGTCTAAAGGGTCATAATGTAATCAGAGCCGACATAAAAATAATAATGTAAGGGCACAACAATAAAAATAGTGGGCTTCTATGAGGCACAATAATAACAATACAGGGACTACATGGGCACAAAAATATAATAAGAGGGTTTAAATAATAACAATAAGGGGTTACACTAATAGTATAGGGACCTAACACTGAGCTACGACACATGATCAAGCTCTGACACAAGACCAGGATTCAACAAATCAAGAAGGTATTTTAAAGTCTTTTCTACAGACTTGTGTAAAATTATTAAGAGATAAAAAGGCTATAGAAGGGCTTCAGGAGTTGATAGATTCTTGCTCATCCAAAGAATCACCGCAAAGTGAGATGCACACAACAAATAATTTGCATTGAAAAAAGAGAACTAGAAGAGAGATGAGGCTTAGTGACTAAATAGGAGTATATGAGATGGATCAAGTTATCTTCGATCTTGGATCTGATGCTAATGTATTAATAAAGGATACATGGGAGTTAATGGGTAAGCCTAAGCTACATTGATCACCTATTTATTTAAGGATGGAAAATCAACAAAACATCTTCCCTTAGGAAGACTACCAGGTGTAACAGTGGACATTGAAGGAGTTCACACTACTGCTAATTTTGAAGTAATAGAGATCGTTGATGACAACAACCCCTATCCTGCATTACTTTAAATTGATTGGGCATTTGAAAATATGTCTATAATTAATCTAAAGAAGATACAAATGATATTTGAAGGGAATAATATGAGATTAATTATTCCCTTGGATCCATCAGAAGGAGTAAGATATACAAAACTAGTTAAAGATGAATATTGTGCAGCTGATATATATAATGTCTATCAAATGACATCAAAGGAATAAAATTGGGTTAACCCTACTGCAGAAGGCAAGTTGACTTGGGAGCATGATAGTTCTTGTACCTTAGACTTAGAAATTGGAAAACTGGCAGCATAGGTTGCATGAAGTAACTACAAGGCATTGTGCAAGAATTACCAAATTAGTTCATTGCATGATATATGAGGTATGTAATTTTCCTTCTTATGATGGCTTGGGTGATGTAAATAATTTTCTTAATAATTATGAAGAACAGGTTCCAGAGAATCAAAGGTTGTTGGCCTTGGATATAGCCCTGAAATATACTCCTGCTAGATGGTGGGGTGCACACAAAAAGAATATAGAAGGATGGCGGGAATGTCGAAGATTGATGCGAATAAGGTTTGGAAAGATATATACAGAAATAGATATAAAATATGATGGTGAAACTAATCCTAGGGAGCATATCCAGTTATGTATTACAACATGAAAGGAGATTCCACAACAAGAATGGGTACGTGGATTTATTCACACATTATAAACAATCCCTAAGAAATGGTAGCTAGAAACAAAGATTTGAAATGGTAATATGGATTGGGCAGACGTGGTTGATGATTTCATATTAACATTCAACTTTGAAGATGATTTCCCATGCATAGATTTGGCCCTTCAAATAGTCAAGAACAGGATCTTTGAGAATGTTACCCCATTGACATGGCAACAACCTGATTGGGATGTGCAAATAGAAAATGGACTAGAATGCTCTAACCTTATTGCATAAGAGGAAGAAGATCCTCACAACATCAACATAGCAGAATCAGAAGGATGCCATGAAGTAAATGGACCTAAATTAGAGATACCAGATATAACGAAGCCATTGAATACTAAGAAGGTGAATATAGAACCAGAGAAGGAACCTATGTCTGCAACTATAGGAAACTATTGGGACGAAGAGACAGTTAGCAAAGTTACAAAGTTACTTCATGAATACCAAGAACTATTTTCCACTAAGTTTTTAGAGATGAAGGGTATAATAGGAGATATAGGACATGAAGATACCCCTTAAGATTGATGCGAAGCTAGTTAATAAAAGACCTTATAGGATAAAACCGAAGTATAAGGAGAAAGTAAAGATAGAGCTTGATAAGATGATAGCAACAGGAATTATTGAACCAGTAGAAGAATCAAAATGGGTATGTCCTATGGTGGTGCAAGACAATAAGACTCAAGGAGAAATTAGGATTTGTGTTGATTTGAGAAAGTTGAATGATGCATGTTTACATGATCCAGTGCCTACTCCTTTCACAGATGAAGTGCTAGACAATGTGGGAGGTCAAGAAGCTTACTCATTTACAGATGGATTTTCAGGTTATCATCAAATTAGGATTGCACCTAAATATCGGCATAAGACCACATTCACTATAGAATGCGGCTCATATCAATACACAGTAATGCCCCTTGGATTAAAGAACTACCTTGCTATATTTTCTAGAGTGGTGGTTGCATATTTTAAGGAATATATCCACAATTTTTTAGAGGTATATTTTGATGATTGAATAGTATTTGGATTGTTGATAAAACATATTAGAAGTTTAATACTTATGCTCAACACATGTAGATAGTATCATATCTCTTTGAACTTAAAGAAGTGCATATTTTGTGTACCTTTTGGCATATTGTTGGGACATATTGTTTGCAGGCAAGGGCTAATGATGGACCTTGCTAAGATTTCTATCATTGTGAATTTACCTCCCCCTAAGATAGTAAGACAACTTCGCACTACATTGATACATAATAGATATTACAGGAAGTTCATTAAGGGGTATGCTCAGATTACTACACCTATGGATAAATTGTTGAAGAAGGATGTAACAACCTATGGATAAATTGTTGAAGAAGGATGTAACTTTCCAGTGGAATGAAGACTATTAGAAAAGCCTCGATATATTGAAAGAAATAATGGTAATTGAACCTATATTAGTGTTCCCTGATTCGAATAAGGAATTAAATGTCCATGTGGATGCCTCTTGTATAGCTTTGGGAGTAGTACTGGCATAGCCTGGTGCATGAGAGATTGACCACCCTATAGCTTTTGCAAGTAGGAAGTGATCTAAAGAAAAAAGTAATTGCACCACTACAGAAAGGGAAGGATTGGCTATGGTGTATGCTTTGCAGGAATTTAGACATTATTTGCTAGGATCACACTTTAAAATGTTTACATATCATTATGCAATGAAGTGTTTGGTTAATAAACTTGTTTCAGGAGGAAATATTTGCAGGTGGTTACTATTATTTCAAGAAAATGAGTTTAAGATCATTGTTAAACCAGGAAGACTAAATGTAGGACCTAACCATTTGTCAAGGTTGGAAATAGGGGATGAACCAACCAACATAGAGGATAATCTCCCTGGTGTGTAGTTATTTGCAATCATAATTGCAAATGACCATTTTGCAGAAATCATCTAGTTTTTGAATACATGAATTTCTCCTTGAAAATGTAATACGCAACAGAAGAAAGAATTAGTGATCAAGGTAGATGACATATCATTAGTAGGAGTAGAGTTATATAAGATGGGACCAGATGAGATACTGTGCATGTATGTCTCTAAACATCAAAGACAGATGATTCTAAAAGAGGCTCATGAGGGCACAGCTGGTGGACACTATATAGGAAAGGCTACTTCTTATAAGATTTTGAGAGCAGGATTGTGGTGGCCTACACTACACAAAGGTGCAAAGGAATATTGAAGAGCATGTGATATGTTTCAAAGAATAGGAAAAACTTCAAAATAGATGAGATACCATTAGTACCACAAGTTACATTGCAAGCTTTTTATAAGTGGGCTATTGATTTTGTTGGACCCGTCAACCCACCTAGAAAAAGCACTGGTGTGAGGTACATAATCACAACGGCTGACTATTTGACAAGATGGGTCGAAGCACAAATAGTAAGGGACTACAGCATAGAGATTACTACAAAGTTCATTTTTTAATATATATTGTGTAGATTTGGATGTCCAAATATTTTGATGAGTTACCAAGGTTCACACTTCCTAAATAAAACTATTGAAGCATTGACTGAAGAATTCCAATTCTATCATCAGAAGAGTACCATTTACCATCCTCAAGCCAATGGAATAGTGGAAGCATTTAACAAGATTTTAGAGAATGTACTGACTAAGGTATGCAATGTGAATAGATATGATTGGGACCTTAGAATTCTAGCAATTTTATGGGCTTATAGGACCACATGTAAAATGTTGATAGGTAGGACACCATTCAGGTTAGTTTATGGGCAAGAAGCTGTGATGCCCATGGAATACATTATGCCTAGCTTCAGGATCACAAATTGTACATATATGGAAAACCCTAATATAATGAAGGAAAGAATGGCACAGTTGATTGCTTTGGAGGAAGATAGATTCATAACATGATTTCATTAGTAGGTACAGAAAGCAAGAGAAAATGCTTGGCATGACAGACATATTAAAAAAAAAATATTTCAGGTAGGAGACCTTGTTCTCCTATATGACAGTAAGTTTGTGAAATTTCTAGGGAAATTCAAGATGCATTGGTTAGGCCCATATATTACTAAGCATATTACTGATGGAGGCGCAGTTCAATTAGCGAAGTTAAATGGAGAATTGATCCAAGGAAAAGTAAATGGAAACAAATTGACATTATACAAGGACAACGTTGTCCCTACATCCTCGCTCTAAGGAAGAAAGGATAAGAGTCTTAGTGCCACCTACAATTGAAAGTGGGCATTGGACTATAAACTATTGTAGAGACTTTCAAATTAAGGAGTTCACTACATTTAGGATTATGTCGAAGTACATAGGAGCTGCTGACATAAGACAGATGTTCGCTACACTATGGGATGCATCGAAGTTCGTTGAAAAAATATGACTGTTAAAAGGGAAAGTTAGCATTAAAATACACAGAAAATTGCATTTATGAGGACAGGTTAGAAAGATCTAAGGATAAATGTTGGTGTCCCAGATTTCCCTATTTTGTACCCCATTTCCATAAATATCAACCTCTATTTTACCTCAATAAAGACCCTTCTTTCTTGCACTAGTCCAAGATAGTTACCCATTCCTGCACTTGCTCATTTTTTACATTAATATTTATTACATCACTTTATTAATCATTTTATATGGTTTTCATGCCTATTTACATACATCTTGTAACTCACGTTAATTTTCTAGAGTAATTCGTGGAACTTAGTATTAATTATGAATGAGTATGACTAGTGCAGGTAGATTCCTGCATTGCCACGAAGACTGCCTGAGATTTATGAGAAGCCAAATCTTCCACGAGGATGGGTCTTGATCCTTGAATATGAGTTTAGCTGCTGATGAACTGAAGAAGGATAATAAGTGGCACGTAATCAGGGAATGTTTTCCAAAGTTAGGTTATGACCAAGTGGAATACATGTGCATTATAACTGCTGGCCAAGTTTGTAATTTTGGTTTCTAAGTCTGTTTGGTTGAAAGGCTTGAATAAGAAACGTCTGTAATTAGTAAAAACGATTAGGGCTAAAAGGATTTATAAGATATAGATCATAGGTAGGATTAGATAGCGAACCATCGATTGTAATTTCATTTTTATGTAATTTGGTTATTGCCTTAGCTCTGGGGGCTGGACTGGTCTGTTATGTATATTTCCAGATCGAGTAATACAAGAGAATTGCCATGATTTGCATACACAAGGTCTCATTTATCTTTGATGTATATTTGAAGTGCTAAGATTTTTCGTTCCTTAGAAGGGGAATGAGATGGTTGGCTAGGGCCCAACCAATGTAGCTCATTTACCCCTCGCGTTTTCATTACGCAGAAACATGGTGTGAATATTTCTTTTGAAGCTATGTGATGTTACAGTTTTAATAGTTATTATTTTCAATTCCTAATTTAAATATCTTTTGTAACTAAAGTGTGAAATGGATCCGTGGTTTGAGATTAGCTACGTTTACTTTGTTTATGAAATTCTTTTCTCGCATTTCCTTTACTCTCAATATTTGTCTTCATTAATTTTCGATCGAATCATGCAAGGAACTCTTTCCTACACCAGTGCATGCGTTTGCTTGCACTTTGGTTTAGTCATTCGTTTTGCAACATTGAATCACTTACCTGCATATTATTTCCAATTTATTTGCAAGTGAATGAATCAGTAAATTAGTAACTGTCTTTGTCATTAAAAGTAAATCTTTAGGGGATCTGGAAGTAGTTGCATAAAATTATCATGAACATGTTATACTTGCAAACAACATAAGCATTTTGAGTGGATTACCAAAGTTAATTAACACATGAAAAATTCTTAGACTACTATTTGATTCCTTTGAATTGATTTCATTTCACGATTTTTATTTCCTTTGCAAGGTTTAATGAATTATAGCATCTTTCATTTTCACAGATAATTTACTTCAAAATTTCATTTATAGTTGCAATTCTTTTTCAGCACATCTTTCAGCCTTTTCGAAAGTAATTTGGAAACTGGGTGAAGGAAACTCTGACTCAGTGCAAGAGCAAGTCTCTTGTCATAGAAATAAAGTGCTCTAATCCCTGAGGCTTAGAGAACCTTCACTAAGAGATAAGTCTTTAGTAAGGAAGTTTAAATATACTTTTACACAGATATAATGTACCTGCACTAGTGCAAGCAAATTGCAACAGTGCAAGGACAGGTTGTTTGTGTGGAAGGAAGATCAGGAGGAAGACATAACTCTGCAAGGGCCCACTTGTCATACTGTTAGCCATCCATCTGAAGATGAACATAGCATTTCATTACAACATTTAAGATTGTTTCCGTTGTGTGGAATTTCCTTACTTGATTTACTTGCAAATTGTCTTTTACATTCCAACGCTAAAGCTGCTTTGGTGTCAATTGCCTTTCCGATTGTTTTCTGTCTGATTCTGCAAAGAATTTCCTTTAAGAAGTAGGATTAGGAATAGGAAAAGTTAATAACATTTTTTGCATTGCTTGTGCTTCGTCTCTAAGTTTACGAAACCCTGGGGTTGACAATTGAGTGTTGAGGAGTTTTCTCCAACGCAATTCCTGCACCCAACATTTTGGCACTGTTGCCAAGGAGGCAATTTGAATTGGTAATAATTTTACATTTTTTGCAATAGGGGTAAGTCTGCTATTATTTTTTTATGCAATGTGCTTCTATTGTTTGAAGGAACCTATAGGGGCCGATTTATTTTTTGAAAATTGTTGTTTTTATTTGAATTTTGTTTTGTCATTTTTTGAAATGAATACCTAAAAGAGGTAGGGGTCTGAAGCCCACTAGGGGCCAAAGAAATACTGACAAATCTTAAACAAAAACTCATATTGGGTCATATTTTGCAGGCAGAAAGTCCAAACAAACTCAGACTCATCAAGCAGGAACAATCCACCTAGGCTCTGGTAGTAGTGCTTCAGGTGTGACACAACCCATAAAGGGGAAGAAGTGGACGACTGTTGGAATCCATAGTCAGCCTTCTCAGCCTGTTGAGAGCAGTTCGTGTGGAAGGACAACAATGGTAGATATGGAAGACCATGCAGAAGGAAGTGGTGAGAATCAGATAAATAAAGAACAGTCCACTTTCAAATTCTTGATTGTGGATCCTGATACACAAGTACAAATGAAAAATATTTCACCATCAACTCTTCCTCATTTTTATGGTAAGGTACATGAAGACCCAAACTCTTTCTTATTTGAGTTTGATATTTTGTGTAGAAGTTACGATTATTCATATGATGCCTAAAAGTTAAAGTTGTTTCCTACAACACTCAAGGACACAACACTCTGTTGGTTCATGGGACTAAGAGGAAACACTATATGTTCTTGGGAGCAAATGAAGAGAGTGTTCTTGTCAAAGTATCAAGAATATTGTAAAACTATAGATATTCAAGATGAAATCTTTACTATTGTGCAAAATGATGATGAGACTTTAGAGGACTACTAGGAGAGATTCCTATATATCCTTCAAAGGTCAAAGCACAAATTTGATCCAAGCACCATTAGAACCTTGTTCTTACGTGGGCTCACTGATGATGCTAGAAATAATTTAAATCTATTAGGACAAGGGGATATTTCTCAAAAGACTTTTGATCATATCTTTGACTTGTGCAGGAAAATCTCGAGGAACCAATATAGATCCAATAAAGGAATTTAGAATAAAAACAAAAAAACTGAACCTACTGATGCTATGATTATTAGATTAGAAAAAAAAATGGACAATATGAAAATTGAAATAATGAATATTGTTAGTAAACAAATAGACTCTTTGAAGTTTCAGCAAAAACTTGTAGAAGAGCAAGAGATATTGTCTATTTTCTATCCTAAATGTAGAAGAAAGCATCCTTTAAGAGAATGTCCTCTACATATTAAAGAAACTAATAAATGTGAAATTTGTGCAGATAACCATGCTACAGATAAATGTCCCTCTATACCTGGGCTGAAAGTAGTACTTGAAGCGGGACAACCTGAAGCTGAGTCATTGCATGCTATGGGAGCATGAAAAAATTGGCCTCAGGTAAGCAAAGGTATGGTTCCTGAACCTCCACCACATTTTTATGGTTATAATGCACACTCATATTCCTATCCTAACACTGGTCACTCTTAGCATTGGCAGCATGGGAATCAATATCAATATGGACAATCCCCCCAATCTTGGGAACAAGGATGGAGAGGGCCAAACCATTCACATCATTCACATCATTCCTATCCCGCACCTATGCAATCATACCCTCCTACATATGCACCATACCTAATGCCTCAACCATCATTACCTCAATTAAGTCAACCTATGCCACCATTACCTTTACCTCCACTGTTTCGACCTTCTCAACTGCCTGCTCAAACTTTACCCAACCCCAATAATAAAGTGGTACAAATGATCCATTCTATGACCCCGCTTTCTTCATCCAGATTTCAGACTATGCCAATTGGAGTCAATGATCTCCAATTGAGATAAGGGAAGGTAGTAACCTCAAAAAATCAAAAGCAGCCCATGGTAATTATCGATGAGAAAGGAAAGGAGGAAACTCCTAACCATGCTGAAAAAGATGACACCATTCAGCCTATCCCTATACCTTTTGAGCCCTTGTCATCTTCTTCTAGCCGACCTTCCTATCCAGAGAGGTTAGTTATGGAGAAGAAAGACCCCATTCTTGAGTCTAGCCTAACTTCTGAGCTTAGGAACCTTTTCATAAGGGTACCTTTGCTCCAATCTATCAAAGAGATCAACATCTGTACAGAAATCATTAGGGAAATCTATCTCAAGAAGCCAGGAAGGAGAAGATTGGAACCCCAAACCATTCAATTTGTTGGTAGAGAAACAAAGTTAATGACGGGGTGCATGCACATGGAAAAGTATACCGACACCAGAAACCCTATTGTCTCTATTCATATGGTGATGTCCTTATCTCCAATATACTTATAGACCTAGGGGTAGCCATTATGGTTATGACTAAGCAAACCATGGATCAAATTGGATTGGTCCATATTCGTCCTACTCCCACTATGCTTGAACTGGAAGATCGATCTAAAATCAAGTTGGAAGGGGTGTTGGATGATGTGGTCATTTCCCTAGATTCTTGGGAATATCCCACAGATTTCGTGTGCTCTAGCCAAAGAACCCTGTGGGAGGGCATCCCTTGATCTTGGGATGACCATGGCTTGCTACGGTCGATGCTTATATTGGATGTCATTCTGGTGATATGTATATTTCCCATGGAGATTCTAGAAAGAAAGTCACCTTATATCCACCTGCTAGATCCATTCAGGATATCTGAGACACTCTATGGTTAGACTACAGTAGTGATGAGGAGACTCATCCCGTTTCCTTGATACATCGAAATGTGGAGTCCTCACAGGAGGGTGAGAGTCAAGACTTCCTAAACATTCTAGACACCATTCCTAATTTCGAGTCATTAAGTCATATTTTTAGTCTAGATTTTCAGGATGGATATGACTCTCTACCTCCATCATCACCATCTCTAGCGACACCCTAGTGTACTCTTGAGACTGATAATACTCTTGTTCAGATTAGTCCAGGTAAATCCTTGTATATTAGTTCAGACTTGGATCCTTCTCAGCAAGAGCAACTTGTGAATTGATTGCGAAGCCATTTTGATGCCTTTGCATGGGGTTATGAAGATATGAAAAGCATCCCTCATGAAACTTGTACACACCATATCTATATTCAGGATGGAGCTCGACCTGTCCAAGAACCCCAAAAGAGAATGAACCTAGCTCTAAGAGACGTTGTAAAGGCAGAATTACAAAAACTCTTAGATGTTGATTTTATCTATCCCGTTTTTGACAGCCAATGGGTCTCTCCATTAGTATTAGTCTCAAAGAAAGATGGGAGATGGCACATTTGTATTTACTATAGAGAATTGAATAAAGCCACTCTCGAAGATTACTTCCCCCTTCCTTTTATCGATCAGGTACTCGATACCCTTGCTGGTAAGAAGTACTTTTCTTTTTTAGATGGCTTTAGTGGATATAACCAGATACAATAGCACCCAAGGATCAAGAAAAAACCACTTTTACATGTCCATGGGGTACATTTTCTTATCGAGTGCTTCCCTTTGGGCTATGTAATGCCCCGACTACCTTTCAAAGGGTAGCCTTGGCTATTTTTGCTGACCTTGAATGAGTAGAAATCTATATGGATGATTTCTTTGTGCTTGGTGATTCATTTCAGGAAGCCCTCAAGAATCTAGAGAAAGTGATTCTTCACTGCCAAGAATCTCATCTCACCTTGAGTGACAATAAATGCAAATTAATGTGCAAGGCGGGAGTGGTTCTTGGCCATCTTATTTCTAGCTGAGGTATCCAGGTTGACCCTGCAATAATAGAAGTCATTTTGAGTCTTCCTATACCCAAAACTCAAAGGGAAGTAAGAGGTCTTTTTGGACATGCAGGCTACTATAGGAAATTCATTGAGAATTTCTCAAGGATAGCTACCCCCCCTTTTCCAACTTTTGGCTAAAGATAGCAAGTTTTCTTGGTCCACAACTTGCCAATAGTCCTTTGAGACATTGAAGGAAAAATTAGTTCAGGCACCAATGCTGAGAGGACCAAACTGGTCCCTGCCATTTCATATTTCCTCTAATGCCTCAGATACTACTATTGGCACAGCTTTAGGACAAGAAGAAGACACAAAATCTTATGTTATTTATTTCATTAGTAAAAGCTTGTCACCCGCTGAACTCAATTATACGGTTACTCAGAAAGAGTTTTTAGCTGTTACTTTTTATATTAATAAATTTAGACATTATATTGCAGGATATGAAGTTTTTTTACATACTGACCATTCCGCTATAAGATATTTGATGAATAAACCATTAACCAGCAGTAGAGTGACTAGGTGGTTGCTATTATTATAGGAATTTAATATTACTATTGTTGATAGACCAGGAAAGTCAAATGTAGTAGTAGATTATCTTTCAAGATTAAATAATCCCAGTGAAGCAATTCTTGTTGATGATGATTTTCCTAATGAACATCTTTTTGCTGTGTCAACAAAATCTCCATGGTTTTCTGACATAGCTATTTATTTAGTCACCGGAAAATTACCACCTCACTTATCCACTCGTGAAAAGCGAAATATCATTCAGAAAAGTGTTGCATATTCCTGGATCCAAGGAGACCTCTTTTACACTGTAGAAGATCTCATTATATGTAGATGTGTAAGAGAGGAAGAGGTGTTTGATATCTTAAACTCTTCCCATGATGAACCTTGTGGGGGTCACTTCGTCGATAAGCGGACTGCATACAAAGTTTTACGAGCTGGCTATTTTTGGCCTTCCTTGTTCAAGGATGCCAAACAATATGTCAAGTGGTGTGATAGCTGTCAGCGAATTGGCTAGCCTAATCAAGCCAATGAAATGCCTTTATGTCCTCAAGTTATGATTAAGCCTTTTGAAAAATGGGCCATTGATTTCGTAGGACCAATAAATCCTGCATCATCAAATAAAAAACATATTTTGGTTTGTACAAATTTTTTTACAAAATGGGTAGAAGCTAAAGCTGTTTCTTTTGCTACTGAAAGAGTTGTTGTCGATTATCTTTTTATTGAAATTTTTACTAGATTTGGTGTGCCTAGAGAAATTGTTTCTGACAATGGATCACAATTTATTTCTAATCTGGTATAGGGTGTGATGGAGCAGTACAAAATACAGCATAGGAAATCTACACTGTATCACCCGCAAGAAAATGGTCAGGTGGAGTCCACGAATAAGGTCATTGAGTCCATCCTCACAAAGATGGTAAACATGTAGAGGAAGGATTGGGCTGACAAATTACTGGAAGCATTATGGGCCTATCAAACCACTTGGAGAAACAACACATGACACACACCATATGAGCTGGTCTAAGGGAAACAAGTCCTCTTGCCAATAGAATTCCAGATCAAGACTTTCAAGGCTGTAGTCCAATTGGGACTAGATCTCTCTGAAGCACAACAATAGCGCCTTCTACAATTAAACGAGTTAGATGAAATTTGAAGGGATGTTGTTTAGCAGAACATCTTGGTTCAACAATAGCGCAAGAAGTGGCATGACAACTCCATTCAGAAGAAGCAGTTCGAACCAAGTGATTGGGTACTCCTTTATGATTCAAGATTCAAACATTTTAAAGGAAAATTCCATACACACTTGATGGGACCCTATGAGGTGGTCAAATTGTTTGAAAATGGAGTGGTATAAAAAAATTATTGATGGGCTGAATTCTGTGTTCTTGGTAAACGGGCATAGATTGAAGGTATATTTTCAGCCCCTTACTAAAGGATATTTTATGCAGCAATTCCAACAACCATTTGAAAAGGAGTTGGTAGGTGGTAACACTAACCTGTTGAAGAATTTATTCCTTCTTGTCCTTATTAAAAAAAATTATAAAAAAAAAGACAAAAATAAAAAGTATAAAAAGATAAAATTTCTTGTAATTATGAAAATCAGTTGACTGACATGATTGTAGAAGGATCAACCTGAAAACCAACATGCTGGTAGGAAGATCAACATTTTAATAAAAATTGAATGTTACTTGATTTTTAGATATGTTGGCTGCCACCAAGAAGAAGCAGGTTCACAAAACCGAGCACTTACCCAAGTTTGGGGTAACTAGCATGGACATTTTTATCCAAGTAAACACTTAATTCCCACTGCAGTTATTTTTTACCTGCACCAGTGTAGGCAGATTTCAAGGTAAAAATGTTGTCTTTCTTCTATTTCTCATTTCAAAATTTCCCACTAGTTTCTTTTCTAAATTCCCCAATGAATTAACTTCCCCTTTCTTCCAAGAAACTACCCTTGTCTGATTTCATAAAATCCCTCTTTTCCCTTGAATTTTTTTTCACATCCCATTTCGTTTATCCCTCTTGGTGATATTGTTTCTGGAATCCCTATTGTAATATTCCTTCCCATTCTAAAATTTTTACCCCTTTCCCACTTCTTTATTCCCTCATAAATTGATTGCAGAATTTAATGCAATCAATCCAAAAGGCATGTTTGAGAAACACCAAAGGATGGCGAATAACTTTTTTTGTGTGTAGTGAGGCAAATGTTTTTTAATTCTAGCGATATAAGTATGTCCTATGAGATTCTCTGTTTGGTAAAATTCTATGGTGCAAGCACAACAGTGCAAACAGGTTTAGTGCAAAAACACAGTTGACTATGAAAGCAATCTACACAGTTGTGGAGTGGTTTATGAAGAATATTTATGTGTCTGTACTTTCCTGTATATGTGTTGATCTGTTATCTCATTCCATGTTTTAATTGATACTTTTTCATTATTTACTAACCTAGGAAAAAATCTTTAAAGTGCAAGATGTATAAGGTTTGAAACCTAATATTTTTAATAAGTGTTGAAGTATGTATGATTAAATTATGATGCTAACTATGGGATGGTACTATTGTCTAATAACCTACATTCACTCTCCTTGAAATAATTCCGCATTTCCTGTGCCCGTAATGCGATCATTGTAGCCATTGCACCACCACTGCCTATACCGCCATTGCATCCAATCATTACGATTCACCCATAGCGGGCTGGCACGAATTGACACCTGGTATGCGGGGGATTGGGGGGGGTGGGGTGTTGTTCCATCATAGCCAAGTGAGTGGGTCTAAAAATATTGAGGGAGATGAACCTCTGGCATAAAACACTCAGCGAATGTTGAACTCAATCAGAAATTCCTTCGAGGGTGTGACCAGAGAGGGTGAAGTGTAGTTCGAAATGGCATCTGTGAGGAGTGAACCGTTATCTTTGCAGGAGATTGAAAAAACCGCCGAGTACAAGAACAGTCTTGCACTATTGCAAGAATCTAGGTTCCTTCCATTCCTGTAGAAGTTTGACAGGTTAGACATGGTTGTGGTATTAGAGTTCGCAAGGACGTTTGAAGGAGGCTGAGTGAGAGTCAGGTTCTTAAAGTTCAAAATTACAGAGGAGTTTATTGCACAAGCCACAAACTTTCCACTTACAAGGCAACACTGGTTTAAAAAGGAGTGGCTCGCTAAGAAGTGTTGGCACTGGTTCATGATTGACAAGAAAATTAAGGTTGATTAGAGGAAGGGACTTCCATAGACTGCCATGGTAGGGAAGTGGTGAGACCTACTATTTATACTGTAGAAGTTTGTAACTGGGGAAGGACGCTATACATTGGTGTTTTTATATCGCCTTCGACTACTGTTGCATTTCGAGGCAGGAAAGTTGATTAATTTTCCTCACTTATTTATCAGAAGTCTTGAGAAGATGGTGAAAAACGTGCAGAGTGGAAGTGCAAGCCAAGTTGTAACCAAGCTCCGCCATCATGGGCTTATCACGATTCTGGACAAGAAGAAGTTAGAAGAAAAGGGAGTAACGTGGGGAGCATTTCTAAAATAATTTCAAGCGAGGGGTGCGGAGGTGTCCTCTAACACGAGTACAAGTAAGAAGAGAAAGGCAGAGACATTGTCTCCTACCAATAAGTGAGGTGAAAGTTCACCAGTGCAAGCAGAGAAGAGGGACGTTGAAAAAACTCTAGCCGCGGCAAAGAAGAGGAAGAACAGAACCTTGGTGAGGAAGAAGACTGTCGCCCAAGGGATGAACCAGTTGAGTTCTTCGATCATAATCGACGAATCATCCCAAGTTTCCCCCACAATTTATAATATCTCGATGCTTGCAAATGTAGTGGCACACACTGTGGAAGATGAGGAGAATGCAAAAGATGACGTCTTGTTGTCAACAGGTTAAGGAGCATAAAGACGTCACCAAATACTGGTGAAGTCCAAGCAGAGGAGGATGAAGAGGAACAACATGTAGAGGCCCTTGATAATTTCAATTAACAACATGTAGAGACCCTCAATGATTTCGAGAAGCAAGGTACTGAAGACCATGCGATTTTAGAAGGTCAGGGTATTGAAGACCCCGCAGTTTTAAAAGGTCAGGGTATTGAAGACCTTACACTGTTAGAAGGTTAGGGTATTGAAGACCCTGCAGTTTTAGAAGGTTAGGGTACTAAAGCTCCTGCAGTTGTAAAAGAATGGTGAATCAAAACCCCTACTGATTGGGGAAGACAAGGTGTTAAATCCCCTAAGAAACTGGAAGAACAAGGTGTTAGGAGCCCTGGGGGATTGAATGAAAAAGGTATTGAAACCCTTGGCATAGATATTGGTGAGGGCATCAAAACCCTCAGTGACAAGAAAACCCTGAGTATAGAAACCCTTGGCGACGTCATAAGGAAGACATTCGAAAGCCTTCACCTTGATGATGATGGGACTTATTTCGAGTTTGTGTCAGAGAAGGCATTCACACCCAAAGAGATTAGCACAAAACTCTCCACCCTCTTCCTCAATAGTGGAATAGTAGATCTGGAGCAACAAGTCCATGACCTAGAGGCTTTGAACAAGGTCATGAAAGAGTAGAGTTGACAGAAGCAGAGCGAGGTGGAGTTACTTGCAGAAGTAAAGAGATAGAAGCAACAAGTAAAGGTACAAAAGTATCAGGCTTCCAAATGCTATAAACACCTCAAGAAGGTGACCAAGCAGCTATGAAAATCCCAAGACAAGAAGCCAGAGATAGTAGGAATAAACATTGAAGTTCAGGATTGAGGAGCTGGCCATTCATTTTCGAGGATTTTTTGCAGAGGGTAAGACGTTGTGTGAGGAAACACAACAAATTAGGGATGGGAGGATGTTGGTGTCCCAAATTGCCCTATTTTCTACCCCATATCCATAAATATCAACCTCTGTTTTACCTCATTAAAGACCCTTCTTTCCTACACTAGTCCAAGATAGTTACCGATTCCGGCACTTGCTCATATTTTACATTAAGATTTATTATAACGATTTATTAATCATTTTATATGGATTTAATTCCTATTTACATACCTCTTGTAACTCACATTAATTTCCTAAAGTAATTGTGGAACTTAGTATTAATTATGAATGAGTATTACTAGTGCAGGTAGATTCCTACACCGCCATGTAGACTGCCTGACATTTCCGAGAAGCCAAATCTTCCAAAAGGATGGGTCTCAATCCTTGACTCTAAGTTTAGCTGTTGATGAACTGAAGAAGGATAACAAGTGGCGTGCAATCAGGGAATGTTTTCCAAAGTTATGTTACGGCCAAGCAAAATACATGTGCATTATAACTGCTAGCCGAGTTTGTAATTTCAGTTTCTAAGTCTGTTCGATCAAAAGGCCTGAATAAGAAATGTCTGTAATTAGTGAAAATGGATAGGGCCGAAAGGATGTATAAGATATAGATCATAGGTAGGATTAGCTAGTGAACCATTGATTATAATTTCTTTTTTATGTAATCTGGTTATCGCCTCAACTCTAGGGGATGGACTGCTCTATTATGTATATTTGTAGAATTGAGTAATACAAGATAACTACCATGATTTGTATACACAACATCTAGTTTATCTTTGATGTATATTTGAAGTGCTGAATTTTTTTTGTTCCTTAGAAGGGGAACGAGATGGTTGGCTAGGGCCCAGCCAATCCATTTCGTTTACCCCTCTTTCTTTCGTTAATCAGAAAGACGGTGTGGATATTTCTTTTGTAGCTGTGTGATGTTATAGTTTTAATAGTTATTTTTTTCAAGTTCTAATTTAAATATCTTCTGTAGCTAAAATTTGAAACGGATCCGTGGTTTGAGAGTTAGCTGCATTTACTTTGTTTATGAAATTCCTTTCTCACATTTCCTTTACTCTCAATCTCTATCTTAATTCATTTTCGATTGGATCGTGCAAGGAACTCTTTCCTTCAGCAATGCATGTGTTTTCCTTCACTTTGGTATAGTCATTCATTTTACAGCAAAGATTGAATCACTTACCTGCATATTATTTCCAGTTATTTTGCAAGTGAATGAATCAATTACTTAGTAACTATCTTCAGAATTAAAAGCACATCTTTAGGGAATCTGGAATAAGTTGCATAAAATTATCATGAACATTTTATACTAGCAAAGAACATAATAATTTTAAGTGGATTACCAAAGTTAATTAACACATGCAAGACACTTAGACTATTGTTTGATTCCTTTGAATTTTTTTTATTTTATGAAGTTTTTCCTTTGCAAGGTTTAATGAATTAAAGCATCTATCCTTTTCATAGATAATTTACTTTAGAATTTCATTTACAGTTGCAATTATTGTTCAGCACATGTTTCAATCCTTTCGAAAGTAATTTGGAAATTGGATTGAGGAAACTCTACCTTGGTGCAAGAGCGGGTCTCTTGTCACAGAAATAGAGTTCTCTAGGCCCTGAGCACCTTCACTAAGACATAAGTCTTTAGTAAGGAAGGTTAAATATACTTTCACACAGAGATACTGTACCTGCACTAGTGCAAGCAGATTGCAATAGGGCAAGGACAGGTTGTTTGTGTGGAAGGAAGATAAGGAGGAAGACAGAACTCTGCAAGGGCCCACTTGTCAGACTGTTAGCCATCCATCTGAAGATGAACATAGCATTTCATTACAATATTTAAGATTGTTTCCGTTGTGTGGAATTCATTTACTTTATTTACTTGTAAATTGTCTTTTACATTCCAACACTACAGTTTCTTTGGTGTCAATTTCCTTTCCGATTGTTTTCTGTCTGATTCTGCAAAGCATTTCCTTTAAGAAGTAGGATTAGGAATAGGAAAAGTTCATACCATTTCTGGCATGACATGTGCTTTTTCTCTAATTTTACAAAACCCTCGGGTTGACAATTAAGTGCTGAGGAGTTTGCTCAAGCACAATTCCTGCACCCAACAATAAATATGAAGTTAATGAACAGAATCAGAGCACAATCTGAACAAAATCTAAGCTAATGATGGGGTTAGAAACTCGAAATCACTACAAAAATCCACCTCCCACCCAGATTGAACACTTTATTGAATTGAGTACTTGAGTCTTGAGAGTTGCAGAAGTTTTAGCTATCGTATGTCGTCTGAGCATTCTTGGGAATAAATTATGCATAATTTTTGTGAGAAAAGGTTATCTAAAATCATGTAAGTTGTTGGTTTTCCCACAGTAGCATTTCTCGCACTAGCATCAACCATAGCATCATCAACAAAAAAAAGAGAGATTGTCGAGGAAGAAACCAACATAGGAACAAAGAACAAACATGACAAGAAACCTATCGAACCTCAACAAAAACCAAGGGGCTTTCTTCGTAGCACACATATTGGCTGGGAAGATTATGAGAAAGTGTTGGGCTAATGAATTCCCTACCTCAGTGATTTCATTAGCTGCGTAGTGTGCCAACGAGGTTTAGTAAAACTGGGCTGATTACATATGCAAGGAATCTATGGATGATTACCATGAAGTCCAGGAGAAAGGTACCACATTCCATTATGTTTGGTTAATTTTGATTATTGCAATGTTAGCATGGAGAGAGTTAGAGGAGTCACAATTCGCCCAGGTAGCATTAGATGTTTGTGAAGTTGCACTGTATACCTCACTATGGTTTACCACCCAACATTCATGTGCACTGGAGAATAGTAATTTTTCGTGTTGTATCATATGGATTTACATATTTTATTGAACCATCATCCTCACCTATTCTCAAGCCTATATGAGAAGTGTAACATTGTTGCGAAGTTCAAAGCTAATTTTCACAGTCTATATACAGGCCCACAAAGATGCAAAGAATAAATAGCATCCCCTGCCATATTTGGTAACATAAGATGAACTCTTAACAATGGTACAATAATGGCCATCAGAATGGGTGACTACGTCAGAGGCAGAGGCAGAGGAAGAAAATGGTGTGACAGAGGAGGACACCTTGCAGCATGGTGAAGTGAGTGGGAAGGACAAAAACAAGGATGGGAAGGAATCAGAGGAAGAGGAGCACGAACAAATCATGTGTGCAACTTCGGCACTTTTGGTTCTACCCTAAGACCACTAACATGATGAGAGTCTCTAAAATCCTCCTGAAGGAGATGAGCAAAATAACGAGGTTGAAAATACAAAAACAAAACAAGTTGTCGTAGAAAAGAGAAAAGCATAGGGCGAGGTCGCCACAAAGATTAAGAAAAAGTAGAAGGAAGATAAGACGAAGGATATCACACCAATGTTCCTTACTGATGAGGACCTAGAGTAGATTGGGGACATGATACAAGAAGAAACAATAGAATCTTGGAGCAGGTTAGAAGATCACTACGACACACTTCTGACCAGTGTCAAAGAGGGGATAGTAGAATTGAGGATACTGGCACAAACGATCAGACAACCAACGCAGATAGAGGAAATGGTTGGAGTAGAAAGGAAGATAGACGCTATGCTTGTAGTGATATTAGCATAGATACATGCAGAAGCCATACAGTTTTTCTCCGTCGAACTACAATAGTAGGCTAAGGAATGGAGCATACCAATATGAACATCTTCGCAGTGTATCGCAAAGATTACAAAAGATGCACTTGGAAATTATAGAAGAGCTAAGGTTGCGTGAACAACTTTCCTCACAACTAAATATTCAAGTAGAAAAAGAGTGAGTTGCGCTTTGGTAGAAGATCTAGCAGCTGATCCAAGAAAGGGATCAAGTAGCACAACAACACAAAAAGATCAAGGAGGCAATGGAAGTTGTTATCACAAAACCCAAATCCTGATTAGGAAGACTTTGAGTAACTATTTCAAACCAAAATTTTGGTTGACGCTTAGCCTCCTCAACCTTAGAGGGCTCTCTCACTAGGTTTAAGATTTTAGTTTATAGATTAGATGGCTAACTCTATGGAAAAAAACAAGTGAAAAGTATAAATGGTTGAACACAATCAATAAACATCCATTGGGCTATGGAGTTAGAGTATATTTTTAGTACAACAGAAAATTAGCTTACATGGAAGTTAGGGCATAGAGAGTTTTAATCTATCAGCAAAACAAAGACATAAATATAAGGAACACAGCCTATAAACACATGTAGGAAGTTAGAGCATTGTCAATGAATTATAAGTAACATGTATTCATACCATTGCAAGTGATTAAATGGAGGAAACCATGAGGAAAATCAAACATTAAAACTCTCTTTTGAATCCTAAGTAGTAAAGCCAAATCTCTGTATTAACATAAAAAAACGCAGCCTTCCATAATGACAAAGTATGACTGTTTCTTTTGAAAATTTCCAACCCTTGGTGCATTACACCTCTTGTCATATATCGAGTTCATTACAATCTTGGATTCCTTCCTCCAGCATGAGGGGAATTCGAATTTTACTTGAATTGACACCTATTGATACTTAAACAAACTATTAATTATAACTAGTTGTTAACTAATAGTCTTAGAGACCTAATACAACTAGGAGTGCAACTCCTTATTATGCTAGCAACAACCTAGGATGTGGAATAAATTCGGTTTTTGATAGCGGATCCTTCTTAACTTTGAACTTGGTGATGTTCCTAACCCCCCAGCTGGCCTCCAATAGCTTCTCCTTCATCTTCCCTGAAAACTAGGAAACTGTCCCCTGCCATGTTCTAGCAGAAATATAGGTGTTGGGACAGAGCTGTTTTCTCCTCATCAAAAATATATTTTGCAAAACTGAAGGAGGCTATTGTATAACACTTGGTGCTGAACAAAAATCTCTCTTGGTTTTTCGCAATACCTTTCCTACTGCCCCGAAACTATCTTTGAATATCAGGTGTAAACTGGAAATTGTGATTTGTGAAATTGAGCCATCAACTTCTCCCAACTCATAATGAATTTGAAGAAACTGAAAGACTTTTTTGTAGTTAAGTATGTTATGCAAAATAGCCTCTTTCAATTTTCCAAAATATGCTTTCAGTTGCTCAAAAAAACTTTTGGAAGTTGACAACTTAAAACAATTTTCTCTGCTGAAAAACACTGCTTCAGTGATTTCGTAGCGCAAAATAGGCTTTTACACTGTCTTCTTTATTCTTTGAGTTTTTTTCCTCATTTTAGCTTTAAACATTCACAAATAATATTCTTACATCTCTGCAGCAACATCCTTCTCAAAAATAGCCCCTTTTTCCTTTGAAGATTAGTCCAAAAACAAAACTCCAGCTGTGTGAATCAAAATACACAATTTTTTCTCAAAATTGTCCTTCTTTGGATTTCTTCACAGCTTCACCTTATGCCAATAGGCCACATGTATATTTGACATTATCCATCCATAAACAACTTCAAAAATTAATTTCCTAATCAAAATTGTGTTAAGACTCCATCACTTACTGTCCGTTTCATTTGCGCTGAGGTTGTCCTCCAGATTTGCTTAGTTGAATCTTCAGTTCCTCAATTTTCCTTTTCATCACTCTGATATTGGTTCTAAGCCTGTCATTACTCCATATGATGTATCTTGCCTCTTTACTGGCAGGGATGTATGCATGAGAGCAAGTTGGCAAATGAGTCTTTGGCATAACTCTTGGGCACTGCTTTAGTTAAATCTGAGTCTATAAATTTAGGCTTCAGGAATAACTTTCAAGGTTCCATTTCAAATTTGAAGTTTTTAAACCATCTATCTTGGCCTCTAGGAATCTCTGTGACTGTAGAAATGACCTCAGGAGAAATGGGTCATTCTAGCACTCCAACCTTTGAATTTAAATCTGTGAAATTAAAAGCAAAATCCTTGGTTACTTGACTGTGACCTCCTTGAAGTTTTTCACAGAACCTCTAGTAGCCCATCTGTTTGAATGCATGTTCAACCTCTCTGTTCCTCATGAGAACATCTAAGCATTCAGGCTCATCTCTAAGACACTGACCTGATCTATGATTTTTCCTTTCTTTAGACATTTTTGTGAGACACCTGCAAAGAGACTTGAAATAACCTGAACTGTCTTAGTTTGGAAATTGCCTTACTTGAGCTTAAAATGGAGAACTGCCTCACTTGAGCTTTCAAAGAATTCTGGTGAATGTCATCCCTGAGCTTACCAATTGTCTTCTTATGCATGAAGGAACACAGAAAATACTAAGACCAACTCACCTTACCTTACCCTTTTTTGAAAATTGAAAAGAGTGCGTACAAGGCCCCTAACGAATCTAATGATGAGAATGAATGGATTCATGTGATAAGAAAGGTTCATGGACTGACAGATGGTGATCAAACATTAACAGATTTTGATGGATTAGACAGCTAGACAAGACCTGGCACAAATCCCCGATTTCGTAGCGCAGCCAGTGAAAATTATAGGTTTTGTGCTAAAAAATCTCCTAACTACAAATCCCTGATTTTATAGCGCACATAGTGTATTTTCTGAGTTTTTCTCTATGAAAACTCCTAGGTGATTTCGTAGCGCATGTCAATTTTGAAACAGCCTTGACACATGAAACCTTTGAATCAATGTGGGATTAATGATAGGTAAAAAAATATTGTTGACCTTATTTTCTAATGGGAACAAGACTCCACTCTATGTTCTAGACTCTTTAAAAAAAACAATAAAAATGACTTTGACCAGGACTAATCATAAAACTTTGGAACCAAACTAGTTGTCGAAATTTTTTTGAAATTTTTTCAGTGATAACAGTGGCTCCACTTGGGATAGTGTACCCTTGTGGTACACTAAGAACCTGTAGTTCCAGTGCTGCTATCCACCTTTTAGAATAGAATTTTGAAATGTTGCCCAATCTACTTTCCAAACTTTAATGATTTCTGCAAGAGGGACTCAACCTGCACCTACTAAAGAAAATGCTTAGTCAACCTACCCTGAGCTTATTTGCACATTCCTACCTACCCTATCAGCTGCAATTTCCACTTTAGATCAGGCAACATGATATTTCCAATAAAGCCAATCGATTGTGTTTTTTGATATTTGAGGCTCTTGACTGTATTCAACCTGAAAATAACCATGATAGTGAGATGACCAAATCATCTTATAATGTACCTGATCTTCATAATGCAAATGAAAATGAAATACTGGTGTGCAAAGCTTTGCCATGTATTCATTTATAGGGTCAAAGTGGACATGGTTATTTTGATGATCATGATAACATTCTACATCTTCAGACAACTGATTCTCAGCCACACATAATTTCTTTGATATGCTATCCAACTGCTTTTCTGAATGATTCCCAAAAACAATGTAATTTTCCTCATTATTAAGATCATTCATTGACGTAAGTTGTTGCAAAGTATGACATAAAAAATAAACCTTTTCCTCTACCTGAGGGTTATAAAATCTATCTTCAAGTACTTCTTCTTGGTGTTTGCAATTATTTTCATCTTCATTATGATTTGAAGACTGACAAGTCTGATGCATCTCTGCATCAATCTCGAAGGATGTAATATGATTTTCATAGGTATACTCTTGCTGATTTATATGTTGCATGTCATGGGATGTTATCCTTTATTCTAGTTGTTGAAATGTATTGTTATGAGGAGCCTCTAAAATTTCTTCATCCATAAATTCATCATCATCATAACAATCCTCCAAATACTGAATAAGACTCAAAGAATGTTTACATCTTTCTTCGACCAGCAATAAGGAAGGATGGCATTCTTTATACATCTCATAGAATTCATCATGAAATTTAGCAAGTGAATATATTGAACCATTTTCCAAACTTTTATACCAAGGCCATGCTTTTCCTTCTAAAGTGGTCATAAACATCTTCATCGGAAAATCTTCAGGGAATCGAACCTTAAGACTGCGTACATGCATATGGAACCTAACCAAATGAAGAGCAACATTGTCTTTCTTTTCATTTTTGAATATTGGAAGATCATCTAACTAATCAATCTTTGGCATAGGATTTGGAAAACCAGGGATATGAGACTGATTCATAGGGGCATACCTGGAATTCATTCTTGTAATGGAACTCATCTTGAAACTTCATCAAGCTACTGATCTTCTAGCAGTGGAGTCACCTTCCAATTTGTTACTCGATGTATCGAGTCGCTAAGGTAGACGCAGCCTCGAAAACTTTGTGAGCTCCTGCTACCTTTAGAAGTTCAGCGTCTTGATTTCGGGACTGAATAATCTTCAGACTCTCGGCATATGCACCAAAATGTTATCAAAAAACCCAGACCCTGATAGGCTACTGATCAGGAAGACTTTGAGTAACTATTTCAAACCAAACTTTTGGCTGAGGCTTAGCCTCCTCAACCTGAGAGGGCTCTCTCACTAGGTTAAAGATTTTAGTTTAAAGATTATATGGCTAACTCTATGGAAAAAACAAGTGAAAAGTATAAATGGTTGAACATAATCAATAAAAATCCATTGGGCTATGGATTCAGAGTATATTTTTAGTACAACATCAAATTAGCTTACATGGAAGTTAGGGCATAGAGATTTTTAATCTATCAGCAAAACATAGACATAAATATAAGGAACCCAACCTATAAACACATGTAGGAAGTTAGAGCATTGTCAATGAATTCTAACTAACATGTATTCATATCACTACAAGTGTGTAAATGGAGGAAACCATGAGGAAAATCAAACATTAAAACTCTCTTTTGAATCTTGAGTAGTAAAGCCAAATCTCTGTATTAACATCAAAAAACACAGCCTTCCACAATGACACAATATCACTGTTTCTTTTGAAAATTTCCAATCCTTTGGTGCATTACACCTCTTGTCATATATATAGTTCATTACAATCTTGGATTCCTTCCTCCAGCATGAGGGGAATTCGAATTTTACTTGACCTGACACCTATTGATACTTAAACAAACTATTAATTACAATTAGTTGTTAACTAACAGTACTAGAGACCTAATTCAACTAGGAGTGCAACTCCTTATTATGATAGAAACAACCTAGGATGTGGAATAAATTCGGTTTTTGACAACCTCTCCTTCTTAAATTCGAACTTGGTGATGTCCATATCCCACCAACTAGCCTCCAATAGCTTCTCCTTCATCGGCCCAGAAAACTAGGAAACTGTCCAGTGCTTTGTTCTGGTTGAAAATAGGTTTTGGGACAGAGTTGTTTTCTCCTCATCAAAAATGTATTTTGTAAAAATGAAGGAGGCTTTTGTATACCACTCTATGCTGAAAAAAAAAACCCTCTTTTTTTTTTTCAATACCTTTCCTAATAGCCATAAACTGTCTTTGAATATCAGGTGTAAACTGGAAATTGTGATTTGTGAAAAACTGCTCCTATAACAATTTCGCAGTGCAAGTTGAACCATCAAATTCTCCCATATCATAATGAATTTGAAGAAACTGAAAGTGGTTTTTGTAGTTCAGTATGTTGGGAAAAATAACATCGTTCAGTTTTCCAAAATATGCTTTCCATTGCTCAAAAACACTTTTGGAAGTTGACTACTTAAAACAGTTTTTTTTGCTAAAAAAATGTTGCTTCAATGATTTCGTAGTGCAAAACAAGATTTTACACTATCTGCTTTATTCTTTGAGTTTTTTTCCTTATTTGAACTTTAAAAATTCACAAATAATCTTCTTACATCTCTGCAGTAGCATCCTTCTCAAAAATAGCCCATTTTTCCTTTGAAGATTAATTCAAAAACAAAACTGTTGTGTGAATCAAAATACACAGTTTTTTTCTCAAAATTGTACTTCCTGGGATTTCTTCACAGCTTCACCTTATGCCAATAGGCCACATATATATTTGACATTATCCATCCATAAAAAACTTCAAAAAGTAATGTCCTAATCAAAATTGTGTTAAGGCTCCATCACTTATTGTCTGTTTCATTTGTGTTGAGGTTGTCCTCCAGATTTGCTTAGTTGAATCTTCAGGTCATCAATTTTCCTTTTCATCACTTTGATATTGGTTCTAAGCCTGTCATTAATCCATTTGATGTATCTTGCCTCTTTAATGGCAAGGATGTATGCATGAGAGTAAGTTGGCAAACGAGTCTTTGACATAACTCCTGGGCACTGCTTTAGTTAAATCTGAGTCTATCAATTTGGGCTTCAGGAATACCTTTCAAGGTGCCATTTCAAATTTGAAGTTTTTAAACCATCTCTCTTGGCCTCTAGGAATCTCTGTGACTACAAAAATGACCTCAGGAGAAATGGGTAATTCTAGCACTCCAACGTTTGAATTTAAACCTGTGAAATTAAAAGCAAAATCCTTGGTTACTTGACGGTGACCTACGTGAAGTTTTTCACAAAACCTCTAGCAGCCCACTTGTTTGAATGCATGTTCAACCTATCTGTTCCTCGTGAGAACATATAAGCTTTCAGGCTCAACTCTAAGACATAGACCTGGTCTATGATTGTTCCTTTCTTCAGACATTTTTGTGAGACACTTGAAAGGAGACTTGAAATAACCCACATTGTCTTAGTTTTGAAACTGCCTCGCTAGAGCTTTCAAAGAATTCTGGTGAATGCCATCCCTGAGCTTGCTAATTGTCTTCTTATGCATGAAGGAACATGGAAAAGACTAAGACCACCTCACCTTACCTTACCCTTTTTTGAAAATTGAAAAGAGTGCGTATAAGACCCCTAACGAATCTAATGATGAGAATAAATGGTTGCATGTGATAAGCAACGTTCATGGACTGACACATGGTGATGAAACATTAACGGATTTTGATGGATTAGATAGCTACACAAGATCTGGCACGAATCCCCGATTTCATAGTATAGCCAATGCAAATTCTGGGTTTTGCACTACAAAATCTCCTAACTACGAATCCTTGATTTCGTAGCACACATAATGTATTTTCTGAGTTTTGTGCTACGAAAACTCCCAGGTGATTTTGTAGCGCATGTCAATTTTGAAACAACCTTGACACATGACACCTTTGAATCAATGTGGGATTAACGATAGGTAAAACAATATTGTTTACCTTATTTGCTAATGGGAACAAGACTCCATTCTATGTTCTAGACTCTTTAACCAAAACAATAAAAATGACTTTGACCAGGACTAATCATAAAACTTTGGAACCAAACCAGTTTTCCAAAATGTTTTGAAATGTTTTCAGTGATAACAGAAGCAACATACAGAGAAATTCCAGACCTTGATGTCGGAAAAGAAGAATTAGTGGAGGATAAGGTTGCGAAGCTTGGCCTTGCAATGAAATGATACAAGAAAAAGATTACAATAGCACAATTTAAGTATGAAATGAAAATTAGTGAGCTCCAAATGAAGTTGTAGCCAACTACGCCGAAAGAAGTGAGAGATCAAAGGGATATTGACCTAAAGGCTGTGATGGCCAGCATCTCCGCAATAGTGGTAGACTATGGAAAATTTTTAGATGAGAGTTTATAGATTTGGACTATCTAGTCCCTATAATACTAGTGATTCCCCCATTAATATTGTCATTGTATCCCTTATTGTTATTGTTGTGCCCCTATTGTCCCCATATTGTTATTATTGTGCCCCATAAAATCCCACTATTGTTTATTTTTGTGCTTTTATATTATTATTGTTAGGTTGGCTTGGTTATATTGTGACTCCTTAGACTCCTATGTATAGAAAGGAGGTTTTGTCATTTGTATCATCTAAGAATTGTTCATTTGTGTAATGTAAAGGAGGTTGCCCCCTTGAAGAGGCTGAATTCTAAGACGTTGATCTATCTTTTTATCTTTTTTGTGAGCTGGTTTCCTAACATTTGGTATCAGAGCTTTGGATTCTAGGGTTTCGTTGCTCCAAATAGGTCATCATAGAATTTTCGCTACAACGTTTTTTCTGCGACGTTTTAGAAGCTAAAAAACAAACCCATTTGCGAAGAAATCGTGCTGAACCACGGGTTCAAATTTCAGAGCTTTCCCCACTATATTTTCGGAAATATGATTTGAGGAAGTTAGGGTTTTTGAAAGCTCCAGAATTTAAGCTAAAACAGGCCATCGTGGGATTTTCACTATAACTCTTTCTCTATGAAGTTTAAAAAGCTAAACAAAAAACCCAATCGAGAAGAAATCAGTATGAACCTTAGCTCTGAATTTCAGATCCTGTCTCGCTATATTTTCAGAGATATAGTCTGAGGAAGTTAGGGTTTTTGCAGACCCCTGAATTACATTCCAAACAGGTCCCCGCAGGAAAATTGTCATAACTGTCTCTCTGAGCATCAGATTGAAATTTCATAAGAAGTTACAGAAAGAGGATGGACTGTAATGTAAAGGAGGTTGCCCCCTATAATGCCACCAGTCCGATTGAAATTGGATTCTATAAGAAAGATTTATGCACAATCTCCCAAGATGACCTAATTATATACCTTTTCAGAAGAGCAAACTTGTATGAAGTGCCACGTGTCACTATTTTCACCTTTGGATCTGAAAAATGTATCATCCAAGAATTATTCATTTGTGTAATGTAAAGGAGGTTCCCCCTCAAAGAGGCTGAATTATAAGGCATTGATCTATCTTTTTATCTTTTTGTGAGTTGGTTTCCTAACATGGACTTCGTTGCAGGAAGATCCAAATATATAAAAACTGTAGGAAGAGATTTAGCAGATGCAATAGTAGTGGGAAGAGATTTGGGCTTCTATGAAGACCTTACTAATCTCACATAAGCTCGCCAAAACTAATGAGGGAAAGGCCCTCCAGAAGAATATTGAGGAACTGAAGAAGGAAGAACATGTTTTAGCAAAGAGAGCTCAACCATGGCAGGATCAGGCTCTCTAACTTTCACACGCAGTAGATGAGAAGCTTCAAGAGCTTTGACAAAGGGAGACAATGATGGTGCAAAAGGTTGCAAGACATATGATGGAGGCACTACTAGAGGAAGCACACAACGAAGAGAAGCGGATCATAGAGATTCTGCAGAAGTTCAACAAGGCTTACAACAAAATCACAACAAAAATAAGAGGCAAAACAACTAAGTGACTCAGGACAAGTCACATGTGAGTGTTGAGGGCTTGTTGGGAGCAACCCAACTTGGCTTGAATTTTGGTGAAAACTCTGCATTTTGAGGAGTGAAGTGCGTAGTGGAGACTGCATTGGAGCACAAAGTGGACCACATAGTAGAGCAGCAGAGCACCAAGTGGACCACACAACAAAGTAGTTGGAATATACCATTTGGTATAAGCATGTTAGAGTGGGTCAAATCCCATCATTTTTATAAAAGCATGTAATGTTGTAAAAGATGAATGGTTTTCAGACCTTCGTAGATTGTTTTAGGGAGTCTATGGTATATGGACCATGGTATTTTGATGATATATCCCTCGATGTAATAGAATTATAGGGATCAATAATAAATAAGAGACACATCACATCTTGGATTGAATGGTTGAAATTTTGTGATATGTTGTTTGGAAAAGGAAGGCGAAGCTCTATAGCTGAGTACACAAAGGCCTGAGGTTGTAGCTGAGTGCGCAGGACAAGAACTGTTTGTTATACAAATTTATCATTATAAGCAACAACTCTTGTGGATGTAGTCCCACATTGGGATGAAGTACGGTAAAATCTGTGTCTTCATGTGTATATTTTCTTATTATATGTTGTATTGTATCATTTTATTACAACACAATTTTGATTTATGGGTTTATATGACATGTTTATGTGTTTTTGCCATTAGGAATGAAGAAGTTGAACTGACAACATGCTTTGTTCACTAAAGGTTGGAAGTAGTTACAAAAAATTATTCAGAATGTTGCCTAGCCAGAAGCAGAATCAGTCTTTGTTGAGCCAGAAGAAGTGTTTGAAGGCAGGCTCGTCTTCAAACCCTCAAAAGAAAGGAAAAATTCAATCTATTCTAGACATGGTCAGTTTGGATTTACCTCGCAAAAAGAAGCAGAAAAGTAAATAACATAAATGAACAAATAATTATAAGGGATAATAACAAAACTTGCCTCAAGCTGAGAAAGATTTGATAACGAATCAACATTATGCCTTGAAGTGTCCCTTGAAAAATTTGATCCATTTTTTTGAATTGGATTGGAAATCATCGCAGAGCCAATTTTGCCTATCATTAGGTGGGGGAGGTAAGGGGACTAGATTCTCCCACTTCCTAGGCGAGGGGCAAGATATGATTTTTTTTTTCTCGTGCTTGATATACTCCCTTCTAAGCCTCCAACTGAAAGCATGTCTATACCTAGAGATTCCTTATTCTTAACATTTATATGGATAGTCTCACCTTCGTGCAATGATCATTAAAAAAATGCCTTATTAGATTAATTTAATACCATTGATGGTTCATGTAAATACTAAGAAAACAATAGATTATAAATTCTATGAAACATATTTGTAGTAGTATCTAGACTAGTCTTGTCCCATGTGACATGCAAGGATGATTAAGCTAATATTTTACTTACAATTTGTAACTGATACAAATCACAACAGAATGCCAAAATGCATCAAGATTCAAGAATTCTACAAAATAAGTTATAAAAAATAACATAACACATAACATGTTTGGCACTTGCTTCTTTTTCTTTGCAAATCGTAACATGTCTCAGAGCAACTTATGTTAGCTACATCCAAATGACGTGATTTTTTGTTTTCCATTTAAATTTCCAATTTAGTCCTTTGTAGAATTATCCAAGAAATTTGGCTCCTTCAGAGGAAATGACAAATGTGAGTGTGAAATACATACAAATTGGTCCTATTCTATAATGAAAATTGTTAAAATCACAATGAAGTTGTGAAAATTTGGGGAAAATAAAAATATTTACAAATCAAACTAAATGTGTCCATGTGACAAGTAACCCAATCTAAATGTGCAGATTTAGAAGTGACTAGATAATGCATCTCAAGGGTAATGCAACTCATCCTCATATTTTCAACCCCTTTAACACACACATACACACACAAACAAATGTGGGTCGAGGACACATCTTGACCACTAGGATAGGTTTCCCATGAGTGCCACTTTCTCAAAGACATCCCTAAAAGACCATATAAGGGGACCTTCTAATATAATGAAGCCTTCAAGTGTAAATTATTAGAGTATTAAAACTCTAATACTATAATTTAATGTAATCAAGTTTACTAAATAGTTATTGAATGTAAGTGTCATTAATTAAGGGGTCGAGATAAAACCACAGAACTTGTTACAAAGTAATGCACTCTATTAGCATGCACTCTAAATGAGAATGTTTCCTTATGAGCCCAATCCATAGAGGGAACTTTGGGAGTGACTGCAAAAATTTCTTAGAGCTTTATGGTCATTCCTCTAGGTGAAGGTAAATTTATAAGCCTTCTACTAAAGCTATTAAGGCCAAGAACACTATAGATATTAGGGTGTTTACTAGTCACTAAATAATCAACACAACCCATGCCTTGCAGAATGAAGGAATGCCTTGAAGTGGCAATCACAAAGTGTCGTAGATTAAAGGTAGTGCAAACAAAGGCACCTAGTTTTTGGTGGTTTGAGTCTACTCAAAGGAACTGGAAGACACAAATAACCTTGAAAATGTGTCATCATGGCTCATATGGCAAGAGCTCTGTGACTACTTCTATTAGAAATGGAAAAACCCAAACTGTTCTTTAGGGACTACCATGATAGTCCAAGAAAAAATACTAATGGATTAGATGTGTTCTTAGGGATATGGTAAAGTAATATTCCTAGATATACTCATAGGTAGATAGGTAGTTAACATGTTTCAATCAAGATAACTTAGGCCAAAAAAAAATATTTCCTTTGGACCTGAGGTTGTATGCCAAGTTTTCAACAAAATATCTAAACAAAAGGTATTTGACAAAAAAATTGCTAACAATGGAACTGTTATGGGACCTTTATTCAATAGGGTTTTGAAATCAAAGGAAGCTTTCAAATTATGGTCACATCTATCATAGGGAAAATATTAATATTTTGGGTGAACTTTCTTGATTTTATAGTAAATACAAAGAAAAAAATAGAGCTCATGCATAGGATCCTTGTGGACCAGCAACAAATTTTGTTTGCAGGAAACCAACTTGATGACCATTATCTATTGTTTGACATATGCAAAGACATAGTTCTAATTTTGGTGTTGTTATTAGACAAAAGGAGAGATGGGAAAATGTGTGTTTTCATCCTCAGAGACAATTTCTTTCAAGGATAAGGTCTCAAATAAACCCCTCCACTTTAGCTACTATAATTTGTAATCGAGTCACAATGTAGGTTATCTGAGCAAGAGGTCACAAACCTGCTCTCATTTTGTGAATCACATGTAGTGATTCACAACACCTATGTTAGAATTATACTAGTGGATCTGTAAAAACTGAAGAAAAAAAGGTACTATGAAGTATATCTATATTCCAAAGGTTTCTTTATTATTCAATTTCCATATATGGTTGACTGTCTAAAATATTTTGAAGAGTGCCCTTGGTTCTAGGGAAGAGAATATCCTGTTGTTATCCCATGGTTCCTGCACTTCAACCCAATCACTATGTCTATCACCAAAATAGCAGTTTGGTTTCAAGTCCTAATTTTCCAATAATAGTTTGGAATTTATTAGTCTTTGAAGATCTTGTCAATACCTTGGGAAGAAATTAAAAACAAATCTTGAGAATATTAAGTTTGGTTTTTTCACATATACTTGAGTAATTACCATTGTGTCTTCTAGACAATATGACACTTCAAAGGCACAAACCAAAACCAAAACAATGGTAATCATGTGAGCAACCGTTCTTGGATGATGAAGATGATCATAATACCAAAACTCCATCACCCATGGTTTCAAATAAGGATAACATAACCTATATAGAAGCATAGATTGAGGAATCAAATCTTCCTTTAAATGATAGAGAAAAATATATGAATACCAAGATTTTCCCTTCGAGGGTGATAGATTGATAATTATCAATGAAGCCCCATCATGAGGAATGAAGAGAATTTATGAATCTGATGATTTTGATTTGGATACGGAGTTGGTCTTGCAGACAAATCCTAAAAATCTGATTTCTTATTTACAATTAGTCCTTGTGGACCCTTTTCCAAGAGGGTGGATTAAGGTTTAAAGGAAGAAAGGGATAAAAGGGTAGGATCAAGGATTATTTTCCTCCTTGGTCTTCAACACATTTTATTTAGTTCTCTTGTTTAGTATCTTAAGTAGTTGGGACTTGCATGCCTTTTATTATGTAATCATGCACTAAATTAGATGGCAGGACTTTCAACCAAGTACAACCAGGCAAACTAAATTATTGCTTCAAGCATCAAGTGGGCAGGACTTTCAACCATTTTTATTTGACGACCTCTCACATACCCATATTGACTCCTTTTAAATTCATTTGACTCAACATCTGAAATCTTGCTGCCCAATTATTTGTTGTCAAAATGGAAAGTAGTCATAATTCCATCTAAAGAACAACAAAAAATAGAATATCCATCTCGACTCCTGTTTCATAGAAATGATCACCTTAGAATACATAATAAAATGTCAAGGACCTCAATTATATATTGACAACATAGAAATAAAAAATATTTAACTCGATAAGAAAATTTCTCACTAGGAGAGATCAACAATAATCTAAGAAAAAAAATGTTTCCCAATAAAACTAGGGCGTGAACTGGTTGTGGCTCGCACAGTGATGTTGCATTCCTAGCTTCCCACTGCTATTTCATTATATGGTGACGAATCCTTTGAAACCAACTCCATTGCACCATTGGAACATCCACTGGTGTCTACTTGTTCATGGCCCACTAACCCTTACCCACTGAGTTGATGTTTGCAAAACATAAAATTGTTGAACTTCACAACAAGAATAGGAGCATTTTGGCCCAAAAATCAAAAGTGGCGACCCAATCTTCCATTTCCAATATTGGTGTAGAATGGCTTGGATTTTGAAATCCATGTGTTTTCGTAGTAAAATGCATGCAAGGTGACCACCCAAGGCACCTAAAGAATGTTGAGCCTACCTACAAATCTAGCAAACAATAGAATCAGTGCAACAACAATTAGCATTTTCACATGTAGTATTATTAAAAAAAGTAGTTGATTCAAAGCCTTATTGATTTCCCCTAGTGGCCTTAAGTTTTGCATTCTAGACTCTAGTCACTTGTGTGCCAAATAATGAAACTTTTTTCATGTCATTGGCTTGCAAGAAGGAACTAATTGGATCCCATGAAATTGCAAAATCAATTTTTAGTGAAAGGTGGGCAAATGAAGACCCAACTATCTTACAAATTCACCAAAAATAGATGGGAATTTTCCCAACCTCTTTCAAGGAATCACATGAAAACTTGTCACCTCACACACTACAAGATCAATATTTTTGCATCTTGGAAATGCCACCAAACAATGAGTTTCCTAGAAAAATGAACCACAATATGTCCACTTCAGAGTTGCAACTTTCCATCAATTCAAGCGGGCAATCTTCATTCAGCTTAACTTTCCAATTTTAATTTTCTTCTAGATAGAACAATGACCATAGTAAATAAAGGAATATATGATACCAAAAATCATGAAAATTCCTGATCAATAACATGCAACAGAAGGATGATAAATATGAAGAATAATGTACCAAATCCTCTATAAAATTGGTATTGATGCTCGTTTTCTGAATCACTGAAATTTAGTGTGCCATCATCTAGTTTACATTAATACATGTTACTATTGTATAGAAGTAAAATGGAGCACTTTTAAACATTTAATTCAACATGTTTTATTCAGGCAAAACACAGAGGCAAAATAATCTCCCCAATAAAATCACATCTCAATCCACTAATAATTGCTAGAAGCAACCATTGTATTTGAAACATGGGTATTCTCCTCCTACCCTAACAATAGAGAGTAGATAAATGTATTCATGCCAGAAATCAATCAACTTATATAGTAAATACTAAATGCACATAAATGTACGAGTATGTTCCATTGAGTATATATATATAATTGTCATCTCCAACCTACCATCCCCTAAAATATTTGCAGGTGCGCTCTAGCCATCCTATGGACACATCCCCCCATCCTCACTATTCCCCAAGCCCAAAAACCAGTACAACAGAGCCCTATTCCTTCCCTAAGAGTAATATATAGCATAACCCATCCAGGTTTTCTAGCAAACCCTTGTTGGTTGTTATCATTTCCATGGATTGCATTTCAATTATTCATGATCGCAATCAATGTCGAAGGCATCCTCAAAATCCAAGGACTGCACGTGCAAACAAGTGACTGTCAAATTATTATTGCTTTCAGAACTTTGCAAGGTTATTCCCTCTTGAAGTTTGGAGTTGATCCCGAGCATATATTTATCTTAATCATGTCCAATGATGGGATCCATTGATCCATCTATGAGTGTGGATAGATCCAGGAACATAATTTTCGCCCCAAACATGGATTTTGGATGCTAGAACTCAGTTTTAGTTTAACCTCATGCCCAAGATGGAAACATATTACCTATTTTGTATCATATACCAAATAACAACATTTAAAATATATATTAATTAATCCAAATCAACAATAAATTATATGCATATTCCATGTCTAGGGTCACAACAGAGAATGAAAAAATAAGTTTTATCCATAGAATAGAAATTTGTATCCATATTCTCGGTTTAGGGTCACAGTACACTAGTAGTTGAGATTTAATCAAAAGGTCGGTTGAGAGGACAATAAAATTCTCTAACAGCAACAATGACTGCAACATATATGCACATAACAACAAAAGTTATGAGATTTCATTAACTACTTCAGAGAAAAATGAGACTCAATCAATATATGCACAGAACAACATACCAGAAAATTTGATAGAAGGATCAAGGCATTTAAACATTTTAGGTTTCTAGAAAGCAAGCACAAGTAGGCATTAACCTCCTCTTTTAATTGTATCTTTTGGATCCATGTGCATTGGGCATTTCAAATTTGCAGGATACATTTCCCAGGGAGATACTAATTGTTTCCGAATTTGGGAGGTAGATTCAACAACACATTCTAATTCTCTATAATATTTATCATTAGTGGTGAAGTCAATATGGAAAATTTTCATGAAAATCCAGATGTCATCATTGCAAGTTTCTACTAGTCCAAGCTATTAAATATCGTGATAGGAGTTCCAAAGGTATCTGTTCATACTGGATTTCAATTATGTAAATTAAGACTAGGGTTGAAGCAACAAATTAATTGTTTTAGACTAGTGCCAAGGAGCTACTATATCTTTTAATATCAACTTTGTATCAAAGAAACCATTATAATTATTGTCAATGCAAACAATTAATAGCCATCATATCCCCTGAATTTGTGTCATCTTTGGATAAATTATTCCTTGCATCATCACACATAAGCATTTGTTTCTTTGTAAGTACTTAAGATTCAATTAGTTAGTTCCACCAGCTTCAACGTCACATCATTACAACCAGCCTAGATCCATCTTAACTCCAAAACTACCAAGAGCCAAGAGAGATCAAATATATTGAGGTGCAAACTTCTTTTAGAATGAAAAGAGATTTGATCCCTCTCGACACTTGGTAGATCCAAAGTTAATATGGATCTAGGCTAGAATTTAGTCTTTAAATTTACAATATTACTATAAATACTACATTATATTTCATTACTTAGAATTTTTATTTATCCATTTAGGAAGTATCCTAGTTTTAAAATAGGATGGAGGAACAAAAACTTGCACACTGTAGTTCTAATTACAATATTTCTAAAGTTTCAAGATCATTTTCAAGGACCTGGAGAGCAACAAAAAAGAAGAACTCTTAAAGAAAAATGACAAGGACATAAAAAATAGGTATCCATAATGAAAAACCATTCGTGGACTCAGCAAACCATGTAGACACAACCCCAATGTTGACCATTTTAATTTAGCCACCAACCTTATTAGAAGATTGGAAGAGTCGTAATTTTTTTAACAATATGAATTTTAAAACTTTCTAAGAATTTTGCAAGTCACTCTAGCAATTCTTGTAAAACAAATTGGCCACTCAAAATAGGTCGGGCACTACACGCATTCATGATTGTAATGCAATCTCAATTCTCTACATTGGTAATATATATATATATATAATATAATATATATATATATATAATATATATAATATATAATATATATATTATATATATATATTAATATAATTATAATTTATATTTATTTCATTGCTTTATATAACTACCTAAAAACAAATTGAACTCCCTGTAACAATAGATGTGGAATGAACATTGAATCTACAAAGGAAACTAGGAAAACAAGGCTACAAATTCAATATCAATCCTCTCAGAGCATGCATATAATGTCTTAAGTTTTAGCAATAATCATGGGTATAAATATGTAAATCTTAAATTACTAATCCAATGAAAAATTGATGTGATGAGACCTTACAAATAAATTGGAAAGTAGAGAAACATTCTTAACAATAGATATAAATGGACTTGCCATTTCATTTTTCAAGTCTAATATTAACTACGAAGGAAACAAAATTACAACAGTGAAATCACTAGATTTTCCCCATTTTGTATTATTAATATAAAAGAATTTTCTCATTACAAAATCTGAATAATGAACAAAACAAAAATCCTAAAAATGGTCAAGGTGAAGCTCCATTCATAGTTGGGCCTATACCATTCTAGGCTTTGTAACTAATTATAAATTACAATGTTGTATTCAATTGAAAACTCAGGTCATTCCTCCCATCAGCTCGAAAACTAATTTTGCAAACAATTTTTTCTTTTCCAATGGGATTAAATGAATTGAAAACGGTTGCAAAAGAATTTTACAAATAAACCTAAGAGTTTATACAATCACCTTAGAGAAGACATGCTGAAATTTGCAATACTCCATGGAAAGTTTTGAAACTTCATCATGTCTAGCAATATGATTGAAGAGAGTTGACAAGTGGTGGATGTTATTTCTACCTTGAAATTTCTTAATATGATATCTTTCCGATGTAATTTCAGATCTTAGCAAGCTTAAGGGATTAGCTCAACCTATGGTCACCAATGTTGTTGGGAATTTGGCTAGTTCATGCCAACAAGTTCCCCAACCGAATGCCCCTAGGTTAGGCATTGTAGCCTACTCTAATGAGTTTACTAGTGATTCCATCCACAAGTGTGGGGAACCAATTGTTGCGTTTTCTTGCAAGGTTTTCCCCGGAGAAAAAATGAAAAACTTAGCAATAAATGTATAACCCATATATTGAGATTTATGGATCAAATGCATGCTTGCTTTATACCCTATAATGCACCTCATTTACGAGGATGGACATTTTTTCTTAATACCAACATTTACCTTTCAATTTTATATGACCCTCAAAATTAACATGAGTAATGATGATATAGTAATTTCATCACCTATTGTGCTTCCAATTTTATGATAAAATTAAGCTAACGAACTTTAAGTTTGGTTGAAACATCTTACATGAATATTAACATATCCTTAAATTTCATCTTCAAACAAAGTTGTTCATGTCACTTTAGCTTGGTAATGTTGTTCATAACAGTTCAACTTGGTAAAATTTCTGAGTTTAAGGAAGATATCACCGATTGGTCCACACATAATTCGTATGAAACAAGCTCATTTTACTAATGACCAAGTTCAATAATCATAGGGGATGAACTACATTGGGGTAACCCTAAAACACTTTGATGGATATGAGCCAACGTAATGTTCAATTATTAAGTCATATTTAGGTTCTAAATGTTGTAAAACAAAACCTTAAAATGTCAAGAAATATAAACTGTTGAATTTAGGACAAACACAATATATTAAAATAGTAAAGAATAACCGTAAAAAATTATAGGGAGTGAATTTTTTGTGGAGGCAGAGGCATACTGAGATTGTCAATCCCATTGTATTTCAAACAATCTTTCTTTCCTACAAGATCAACATACTCCAACTATATCTGAAATCAGTTTCCTATCACCAAAATTTTCATATCAGTAAATGAAAATGACAAAGTGGGAAACTACATAGAGAATATAAGGATGACCCTACTTTAAGTAATGCATGTAGCAATTCCTATGAAATAAATTTTCCTTTACATGAAAACACTAAGAATAGCATTGAGCATTTTGAGAGATACTTCTTAGTTACTTTATTATTCTCAACAAAAGAAACAAAGAGCCTTACCTTAAGTCTACTCAAATAGGAATCATCAAACATTTCTAACTTTTGCATAGCCGTTGCCTCCACGCGGAGTTCATTTAATTATCCTTGTAATGGAATATACTTGTACATTTAAGTGCATTTAGTATTACTATATAAGCTTATTGATTTCTTTCATACATAAATGTACAAGTATGCAGTAAGGATCACATGACAATTTGGAAGAAACCTTTAATGATTATCAGAGAACAGGAGGATATTTATCATCAAAATTTCATTATCTCAATCTGTTGTTATCATATGCCAGTCTTTCTAAACAGTTTGTTAAAGTTTGTAAACAACTTGCAGTGAATTGGTTTGAGCTACAAAAATCGTTTTCTAATCTGTTGACTAGAAAATTCATACAAATTTTGAAAAAAACTTGTGGGAAGCACCAAAATATGCGACAATTTATACTATGGGCAGTGAAGGAATCAAGAGTTTTGTAAATCTGGTTGAGAAAGAGTATCATTCTCTGAGGCAGAAGCTCGTCTTCATGTTGCTGCAATGTATCTGAAGGTTTTTGTCTCTCTGTTTATTGCTAGAGAGTAATTGCTTATTGCTAGAGCAAGGGACTGACTGTATAGATATCACTCGGAATCATCAATTTTCTCCTAATCAAATATCAATTGTATGATGGAGAAAGTGGCAACCATGACATATGTGACACATGTGACACATGTTGCCACGTTGGGCTGTAGAATTCTCTTGTTAGCACAAACATGGTAAGGGATAACACTTGATGGACTATTTAGAGGAAACTAGTGATGAAATTAGGAATTAATGTTTGTACATTTTATTTTTACAACAATAAAGAAAGGAGACAATAAACAACTTGGATAATATCATGCATACTTACCTAAGGGATCAAGCATCATGAAAGGGGTAATGACATTAGCATTGGTTATTGGGATAAATAGTTGAAAAGTATGACCGAAGAGGGGTAATGACAGTGACATCTAAGAAGAGGTGGCAACCACTCCTAAAAAAACAAAATATTACATCTTGTGTTAATGACAATGGCATCCAAGCAGAGATGGATTCCATTCATAAACAAAGAAGATTACATCTTGTATTCTATCAGGGTTGCATATGAAAGAGATCTGGAGACCAGACACTGTCTAGCAGGGCAGACAATAAAAATGACCTAACAGATATTTGCCTCAAATGTCATATAAAAATGTTTGGCATTTAGAGGACCTATTGTCTTCATCCCATACAGTCTAAATTCTCATTGTGAGGTAGATCTATTACAGGAGACTATAATAAGGTAGATATACTGATAACGTTGTTAGATACTTCATACATAACTTGATGTTACTTCATGAATGCAAGCATCATTGAGTATCCCTTAGATGAAAAGGGGTGACATATGGGTTGATGGAAAAATTTGTCAAAAGATTTGGTGTCAAGCTAGCTGGACTTAAAATTTCATACACTCATTCTTGAGACTTAAGTGATCCCTGATAGACACCATCCTTTTATGTTCGTCAATGGAAAAATGAAGTCATAAATTAAAATTGGGCATATCATCAGTAAAATGGCAAAATTTATTTTAACTTATTTAAGGAATCAACTAGTGTAACACGGGGTAGCACATCCCAGAAGAGGACTCCCTACTGAGGATGCCATAGGAAGCCCATACATACCTAGTATTTAGGGTACTTCAGGGTACACCGAAATTATTCAAAATTCACATCCCCTACATGGGGGTACTTGCAGAGGCATCCTATTCCCTCAAGGGACACACATAAGTATCCACAAATGACACCCAACTTTTAGGATATTCTAATAAAAAATCCTTAAAAATCTAATAACTAGTTTCCCACCCTTTTCTACTCAGTCCTACCAACTCTCCTTCACTCTATAAACCTAAACAAACAAAAATATTAACAATTATTTCATGATGCCCACATACCTTGTTGTTTCCTAAAACTTGTTCTTCTGGGGAGGTTATCTAGATATATTGGGTGCATATCCCCACGTACTAGAAATTTGTCACAGCATAGGAATTAAAAATATAATGTTAGAACTGAGGAATATAGTATTGTCCAAGTTATAGTTCATCCACTAGAAGCATCTTCCCTCAAAGGATGCTAGGTGAGTAGGGATTGAAGTACTATTGCAACATCCAACACTCCAAATCCTATGTGGAATAGTGATTCTGTGATGGTTTGGTTCTTGCTACAAAATCATAACTGTTGTCAGTTGGATGCTTAGATCTAAAGTTTACTATGTTAAATGATGTTATAATTTTTACTATTGTTGATAATACTATTGTACTTGCATTTGCCCACATTATTATTGTTTTCATTAGCATGTTTCACTTAATCAGGTGTTATAGACATATGTTTTCTTAACCATGGTGATTTGGTAACTCATTGGAGTAATTTTGGCGAGGTCCAAGATCAAACTTATTGGTTGCCACTATAGCACCAAGAGTATATCAAATAGCCTGCAAGCCCAATATACCAATAACGCATGACTTAGAAAGAGTAGAGACATCCTAAACCACACCAAGGAGTTCTATCCCAAGGGTCGCCTACTCTTTGAGCCTTATCAGAACAAGCCAACATGTCCTTCACAGGAATTGAAACTGGGTGGAGAATATAACAAACCATTACCCCAACCACTTAGTCACTTATATTTAATGCAATCTCTGCAACCCATGGGCCATAATAGTTTGCAACTCATAAAAATAATGTACAAGCCCCATTGAAGAACATAATTGATAATTCACATCAGATTTCAAATCAAGTACTAGATTTCTAATTAGGGTCATTATAATGCTCATGTGCTGCAAAGTTAAGCCAACTAATAGGTGAGATCAATCATGCAAGAACCAATAAAATTATTTTTGATTTCAAGATCTCGAGACTAATATTTCTATGTATAATTTATTATAGTTTTAGGGTTTGGTTTGAGTTGTAGACATGCTAGTAAGTTACATTAGGTTAATAAAGGAGATTTTAGTTCAATAAAAAGAAAAATTTAATGGAATTTAAAGTTAGAACACTCCCCGATGGGGGTGATTTCCAAGGATGATGAAGGGACAAGAGGCACTCCTCCTTCACATAAGGCGATTAATAGTCATGACCAGGAGTAAATTTAAATCAGGAGTCCGCCTGAAGAAGCTTCTTGAGGCAGGCCAAAGGTTATTAGTAGGTTCAAACAAAGCAATTTGTATTATTTTATGCATATTTATGAGTTTAGACTCTGAGAGAAACAAATGTGGTGCTGAGGTTAGCTTCCTTGGCTATGTATCCCCTTGTTGGTGGTGAGACAAGCCTAGGAATCTGACTCTCCTCATTTGTTGGCTCATTACAATCCTTAGTATTTGTAGCAATTATTTTTCTTGGGACACAGGTGGGATATAAGTCAACATTGGGAGAAAGGTGGTGAGGGGCGGAGGTAAGCATCCATCGTTGAGATCCCTAGAGTCACTTCCACCATGTCTCTGGCTTCTTCTTGGGTAATCTCATGTTCGTGTGAACTTTTTCGTTTGTCTTTTAACACTTTCTGTGTGGGCATGTTTTCATACAATCACAATGTGGCATTGGACCCTGCTTTAGCAAGGAGAAGGACCAAGCCCTCAAAGCGAGCTTGTTGGGAGAATATGGAAACCTTGAAAATCCTTTGGTTGGAGGTGAGAGTTATCAAGACTGAATTTGTAAGATGCATCCCTATTGAAAGTGGTGAAGGGTGTTGCATCTTTCATTTGGATGAGGATGCCAACGAAGACATCCATGTTGTAAGAATTGGTAAGTCTCATGCATCATGCGACATGGTCAGTAAAATGAGGCAAGGTGGGGGGTCTTTGTGGGGGAGCTCCAAAGTGGTAAAGTGGAAGACCATACCAACAGGAAGGAAAGATGAAGGTTATTCTCTCCTAGTGCAATGCCAACAAGGATGACCGCAGAGGGGAGGAGAAAATCCAGGACATGAGAAGCATGAAGGGGATGGAGAGCTAGACCCTCCGCTCAGACACTCGCCAAGCTGGGTGAATTTACCTGCTCCCTTCGATTCTATAGAATCCCAACTTCACCTGCTCCAATGCATTGTTGAACAATTAGTTCAATCCGAGAATGAAGACTATGCTGAGATGGTGGGTAGATTGATTGTCATCCACCAAAACCAATGACACATCCTGGATCATTAAGATACTCTGAGAAGGAAACAAAGACGATTTTAGGATTGAATGGAAAATTTCAAAATGTGCATGTCTCATGTGGAATCTCATATCCACAAAGCCTTTCATCATCCAGAATATGTTTCACAAGCAACAGAGGTCAATCCCGCCCTTCCTTCATAGAAAGAATGCTTATTTCTTGCTCATAATTTTTGGGTAAATTTTCGTCATGGTACACTATGGACATAATGAAGCCTTATTTTGTAAATTTTCTCTCTCTTTTGTCTTTTCTATATCTGAAGGCCAACAAATCCAATTGGAATGAGGTCAATTTTTCTTTCTTTCAGAACTCCTCATGATGTAATGTTCTCCTAATATAATGAAAAAAGCTTGAATTACAAAAAAAAAAGTTAGAACACATAGACATGACCAAGGGGCACTATGAGATTGCACTATGAGATTGTTAGGAGGTGTCACTGTCTCCCTGTAGGAAGCAAGAATGGTCCAGGAAAGACAAAGCATCCATCCAAGTACAGAGGATGGCCATTTTTTGGGCGTCCACTTTTAGTAAGATATGTCCTAGGAATTTTTCAAGGCATCCCCAAAAAATAAGGGATGGTCAGGAAAAATTACTTTATATCCTTGCAATCCTATCCCTAATGGATCATAGATCCCTGACATTATGTACAACTAGATCCTTGACATTATGTACAACTAGTTAAAAAAATATGCATAGTTGAGTATTGTAATAAAAAAATGTAGATAATAAGTACATGACAGTGTTTCAAGTTCTTTCTCATCATAAACATTTATCTATCTCAGAATGAAAAGTAGAATTAAAGTTCCTTACAAAATAGTGGATATGTTCTTAATTTGATCATTTCAAAACCCATATAAATCGGGATTACATGACAAGCATAGACAAGTTTTCAGTGTATCTTCATCAGAGTTACTTGTTTTGTACTTGTATACCACAACTAGAGACAAAATCAAGTTGGAACTTGGAACAACACCATTGTACTATACCCTTGATTTTCTCAAAAGGTAGAGTGGGAGTGTTTCATTACCTCACAAAAGGTTCAATCCCCAGCAATAAGCCCACCTCACGTGCATCATCTTGTTCATACAAGTGGGCTATCCCATTTGCATAAGCCAGTTGTTCCATGTGGATGGAGCCGGATACAACTCCTAGGAAAATTCGACAGAATAGATACCCTAGTCGTAGGGTCTCGACAAAATATTCACCGATTATGTACCATATTTCCCAAACAAGCTTCCTGTCTCACCTGCATAATCAGACTATTCCAACTTTCATGTGGATGGAATTGGATACAAGTCCTAGCAAAATCTAGCAGAATAGATACCCCAGTCACAGGATCAAAGCTAAAGTAGTAAACCATAAGTAACATTAAAATCATGGGAATGTCTTATCCAAAAGTTTCAGTGGAAATGTTTTCAATCTACTAAAGTGGAGGATGCAACATTACGAGAAATATTCAAAATGTGTAGCACCAAAATTTCTAGCAGTTAAAAAAAGTCATAGTAAAAAAATCATTTAAATTTGTGAAAAGTTAATGAATGGAAATTATATTATGCCATATATTCCCTCAGAAAGATGTAATCCCATTTTCTTTCCATAAATTAACCCTAATTACTCTGCACCAGTAAGTAGTGGATGCATTTTCCAGGTGAGAGGAAAATAATAATCCAAGCTAAATATATAAAGAGTATTCCAATGATAGCTGCTTTTTCGATTGAAATTTCTCCCAACAAACTTCATTTTTTTCAAATTGATAAAAACTCAAAAATATGAATGGAAAATATTTGTGCAAGGCGCTTACGTTTGAAGTGCAATTCTGCAGAGAAATTGAAGTAAAAAAAAAAAGACATGAATGGGTATGAGAAAGAATTGAAAGAACAGAAATACCTAGTTGCAGGCATTGGTGAGGGTGAAGTGGACTTGGTGATCATTACCTGATCCATCTCCTAGACGTAGAAATTTCAAGCTCTATTCTACTCACCTTCACTACAATAAATCTTGTTTCCCCTCTGCTCTGAGAAAAAAGTGAAGAACCAACAAACTCGATGCTTTTGATAATTTTATCAAGGTTGTATCCCCTACAAGCCTAATGTTACAAAGAATAAGATATGCAATGAAATAAAACCCAAACAAAACTACTCACATTAGCTCTCAATTCTTCTTCCAAGTGCAAAGAACTCAGTCGCCCAAATTTGATTTGGAATAAAACCCTCTTTCACGCAAGTAAATATGGGCTCATTCCACATGGATATTTAATGAATATCTTGTCTTAAGCCACAATATGGGCATCATAGGAAAGTATATTTCTCATCAAATATGGGAGATAGTGTCTTTTTTCCCCTAGATATGGGCATTAGTGTCTACGTTATACTATAGGAGAGGAAAACAAGAGTCTTGTTCCTTATATTGATCTTTCTCATGCTCAATTGCAATGAACCATATCTTTAGTAGGGAATTACAATGAACCATACCTCTAGTTAGGAATATGGACATTTAGTATGTTTGGCATAATAAGAATGGGTCTCATAGCCTTTACTATGGACAAAGAAGGAAATTAAGAAAAAAAGGGACTTAAGTTATAAATAATAATGGCTATTAAAAAGGCTTCAAACCACCATATTAATTATATTCTCTAAGGGATATTCTTTGGTCTCTAGGAGGGTTGTGTCTACCATTCAAAGGCTTTTCACACCACGAATGAGCCTTGGGGCCTCATCATTGGACCTTAATGATATTATGAGGATTTCAAATCACATATGATGTTTACAAGTGTAAGTTTGGTCAAAATAGGAACATAAGGGGCTTAGGCCTTATGTTAAACTTTGATGATTAAGCTTTGTGAAGTAGTTTTCAATGAACCATACATGACTTCTATAGGGAATCTTAGGCCTCTATGTGGGGATATTTAGTGTCATTAGTATGGTTTACATAATAAGGATGGATCTTAGTCTTGTACCATGGAAAAGGGATGAAAACAATGCACAATTAAAAAGACTAACATAAACAATTGAGTTGTATTATTGTAGTACTTGTTAGGTAGTTGTATTTTTGTTCATGGTATAAATTAGTCATTCATGCTAGTCATTTTTAGTTGTATTACTTATTATCTAGTCATATATTTTAACCCAAGACTAAATTAGTCATTTATGTTAGTTGTTTTTAGTTGGGTCACTTACTATTGCTCATTTTTGGTAGTATTTTACTTGGAAAATCTATGGTGACTAACGTTTTTAGTCACCTAGTCACTAATTTATCTTCTACTAATGTATATTTCTATTCAAAAAAAAGAAAGGGATCTCATATTTAGAAGTGGTTTGTATTTCATAGGAGATTGGTCTTTATATAGATGGATGGACTCTTGATTTCAACCCATAAAATGGAATTCCTTCGACAATTCCAGTATGTGTAAAGATTTCACATTTCACTTTACACTGTTGGAATAATGGGACTCTTCAAAACATCTGAAATGCTCTGGCTAGATTCATTGATAATGTTGAATCTGAAGATTCAATGCTTGCATGTGCTTGACTGTGTGTGGAAGTATATCTATAAAATGGGATAATTGAGGCAATTCAAATAGCGTTAGAAAAATGGACATTCACCCATTAGGTGGATTATGACTAAATTTATTTTAAATGTATGAACTTCCACAAGTATGGACACTTTTCCAAAAATTGTCCCAAATTAGAAGAATCTTAAAAAAACAAGAAGAAGTATGGCAACAACAAACCTAGAAATGGAAAAAGGGTTAGAATTGTCACAAAAACCAAAGAGGGTAAGGTGCAGTGCCAAGAGGGTCCCCTCCCCCTCCACAATGGCCACATGCAGAAAATGAATCAGACTTTGGAAATGGAGGCAGCACTAACCATTCTGGGAATCAATATGTTTTCCTTAGTGGGCTTGAAGTTGGGGGGGCACTAAATAAACCATTAAATAAATCAATAACATCTCCTATAATTATAGGGGGATGGGGCATAGGTAAAGGGAATAAAAAATAAAATGTTTAACCTGATATGAAAAACCCCATATTCTCCTTCTCCATGAGACAAAAAAGGTTGAGTAGGATACTCTTGCAAAGTGTATAATAATGTGGAAAGGAAGTAATGTAACAACAATCAATTCTAGAGGTTCTTTGGGAAGGGTATACACACTATTGGCTGTGTTGATGTTTTAGCTCCTCAATGAGGATAAATCCCCCCACTCACTCATCACTAGTCCCCCCCATCTTCCTTCTAAAACAATTTGCAACATTTTAAATGTTTATATGCCAAATTAGTATCAAGAAAAGCTTGGTTTTTGGTAGGTAATAATGAGGAAAAAATATGGCTTCCTCATTTCCATTTTAATCCTGGGTGGAGACTTCAATATAACAATCCATCAATAGTAAAAAAGGGAGGAAGCATTGTTAGACAATGGTTCCAAGTAAAAATGGAAGATATTATCTCTATTCTTAATCTAGTAGATATAAACCAAATATTTCAAAATAAAATTGGAGCAACAATAAGTTTGGCCCTGGACACATTTCAGCAAGGTTGGATAGATTCTTAGTAAGTAGCTCTCTATTGGATCATTGGATCTCTCATTTTATCCTCCATCTTGCTCTTTGTGGTTCTGAACATGACCCCACAAAGCTTTGGATTGAATCAAAAGAATATCTCAATCCTCTGCCATTTCAATTTAATCCTCTTTGGCTAAAGAAGAGTTAGGATCGTGGTATCCAAAGCTTGGTCCAAATCGGTGAGTGGATCACCTATCTACATTTAGGAGTCAAAAATTAATGGGCTGAAAGAGGCACGCAGGGAACAGATTAGAGGAAAGAAAAAGGAAAAAAAGGCAAAATAGATCAACTCAAGGCCAAGCTTAAAGAAATCTTCCAAGAAATGGAAGACCACCTAATGACAGGAGAGATGATTTCCGAGGAAAAGAAAACTTTTGCAAACATGCATAAGGGACTTGAGGAAGAGGAGTAAGTATGGTGCCTAAAATCCAAGAGCTTATTTCTTAAGTTTGGGTATTTAAATACAAAATTCTTCCATAAGCAAGCAAAAATGAAGTAGTAGTAGAGGTCAATATAAAAATAATAACAAATAAGGATAAAATAAAGGAGATCATGTTGTCCCCTTTGAACCACATTATAAAGAACAAGGAAGCATTACAAATCTCATTTTAAAATAATTCATCTCCCTAATTCCAAGAATCATGTCACAAAATGATAATCTTAAGCTTTTAAGCCCCATTTTTGAATAAGAGATTAAGAAGGTGGTGTGATCTTTTGCTTTAGATAAATCTCCTGGTACGGATGGCTTTACTAGACATTTCTACCAAAATGTTGGAACATAATAAAATTCAATTATGCAAAATGGTAGATTTCATTCAAGGAATTAGGTGTATGGGAGACAACCTCAAGTCCTCATTCTTGGCACTAGTTCCCAAATATGTGAGTCCCTTCTCCTTTTCTAGATTCAGCCCTACCTCTTTATGTAATTTTTCTTACAAAATAATTTATAATATTATTGAACAAAGATTAAAGCCCCTTCTTCCTCTTCTAATTTCTTAGAATCAACTAAGTTTTCCAAGAAAGAGGAAAATAGTAGATAATATTGTGTTATCCTAGGAAATTATTCATTACATCAAGGTCATGGGAGAAAAAGGCATGGTCATAAAGTTGGATGTACCAACTCTTTTTGTCACCCTCACATAAATATTATTATATGAACTATTTATGTAAACTATTATAAATTATAAATGATCACTAGATTGAGAGAAGGCCATGGATTCATAGCGCGAGAGGAGAAGTTTATTGGGAAATAACCAAACCTTGAATTATTAATTTAAGTGCCATCCATATCCCTATTGGAATTAAAGGAAGTTTGTACATGAATTAAAATGGCATATGGGAAAGAGGATGAATCTCATATTCACGTGGGTTGTGATGGCTTTGGTCAACATGCAATAGAATATGGGAAAATGAAAATGGAATGATAGGGGGGAAATAGATGTTCAAAATCAAGGTTGTGTGAAGGATTGGAGAGGAATGTGCAAACAAAAATTGAATAAAAGTGTAGGAAGCAAAGGAGAAATCTCATAAACGAAGGAAAAAGGAACAAAAAGTGGAGCATGGGATAGTGCTCTTGATTCCTGTGTGGTTTAGCAGGTGGAGCACAAGATAGTTCTCTAGACTTTTGTGTTGTTTTTAATAGGTGGAGACCATGTTCTTTGGATTCTCATGATGTTATCAGGTGGGGACATGGCATGCTCTAGATTCCTATGTGTTTAGCAGGTGGAGGCACCATGGGGCCTGGATTTTTGAAAGGATGAAGTGGGTGGTGACACTCTAGTCTCTGGACTCTGTTATCACTATGATAATTCTTTTGAAGTAAAAAGAAATAAAAACCAGAGGTAACTGCAAACCGCTTTTGGAGATCAGGACCTAGCCTTCCTGATGCTCAGAGAGGGCTCTCTCTTTAAAATTTAACTTTGTTTTAGTTAAGATGCTTTTAGGCTAGTTTTAATTGTTCAAGGGGTTTTTTATTTGTGTTTGAGATTGGGGGTGGGATCTACTTAGATAAATGGATAAAATGATGTCTTTTAGACCATTGGGGTATGGAGTCAAACAATAAGGAAGCAAAATTGGATTAACTCACTAAAGGGAATGTTCCAAGGGTAAGATAGCAGAGTGTTTTCAAATCTTTGAGATAGAGGGGTGAAAGGGTTTCACTCAGGGTGAGAGAGCAGTGAAGGGTTCTTAGACCCGGATAATGAATGAGGAATGAAGGGATAATCAATATCAAAGGGCAATTAAGAATCCTTTAACTTGGATATTCAAGAAATCAATCTAAACCAAAGAGCAATAAAGAATTCTTTAATTTAGATATCAACAAAAAACATTTAAATGTATAACTGTTAAGACAGAGTGTAATTTAAACAAGTTCTGAAATACTATTCTAGTTATAGCATTTAGATTGAGAAACACATTAAAGATTATGAATAACTTTGAGAAAAATAACAATAAAACATGAAAATACTTGTCTGAAATTTGCTCAATACATGAATCCTTGGAAATATCTAATCTTTATTTTTCAATCCAGCTTGCTGGCTTAGCAAATGATACAATAACCTTCTGGGTCTTCTGATCAAAAAGTCTGTAGAAATGTCTAATAAAATCCACACAAAACACTTCAAATGAAGAAGTATTTATACAAATTCTAAACTGAAATATCTTGAAAAAATATCAAGATTGGTTTTACAAATATCTCAAATTGTTTTACATTAATGGAACTTAAATAAAGAACACCCAAAACTAATGAATATATTTGGCACTATATTTATGGATTGATGGTGACAAAGAGGAGAAATTCGAATTTGATAGAAACTCTTAATTGATGATGAGGCTTCCAAGTCAATAACTAATTCCTTCCCTTGTGCATTCTGCCCAAAAATTCTGCAAAATTAGAGTCCAATGATACCATTGTATATCTCAATCCAAGATAGATATGTAAAATGTGAAAGAGGTTACTGTAGATAAGTATGCTATTGAGATAAACCTCTTTTCATTTCCCAAAATTCAGCTCCAGATATTCACAAGATGCTCTGAAAAAAGATGTCAAAAACAAGATTTTGCACACTACGCAAAATAGGTTGTGAAGATATGCATTTATCTCCCTTTTGTAATGCCTGTGTAAATAGTGAGATAGGTTTTTGTATGGATTTTTAGGAACACAAACCTCCTCCATTTTCTCATAATGCATCTTGGATTGGCCACAATAGTTTTTGCAAAATTATGACTTAAATAGGAAATTTCTCGAAAATGTACCATTCCTGCTCTAATTTCATCTTTTAACCTTTACTTTGAATAAACTCCATTGTAGTTGGTGAAAGTGTCTTCATCTCTGTTTAACCCTTACTGCCTCCATGTTTACTTTTACTGCTTACCTTGATTGCTCTGTTTTTAATCTATCTTCACTTTGACATGAATTTATTTTATCTGTATGCTTTGTAACTGTCTTCCATGTTGTTTGTCTTCCTGCTGGCTTCTTTTATTCATTTTTTATTTTTCAATTTGATACACTTTTACTGATACTCTTTCATCTCGCTGATTTATCTTTTTCCTTTTACTGTGCTTTTTTGACTTTCACTGTAACCTTTTGACTTTTACTGTACATTTTCAAATGAGCGGGACGTTCTAGTTTTTTTCTCAAAATCCCTAGAATTTTGGTGAAATAACTTCAAATTGGTGTTCTTGGCAACTTCAAAAGGTTGAAAGAGCTCTGGTATGAATTGAGACCTTGATTGGGGTCTCTGCAGCTTCTTTAGGAGTGAAATTGAGGTCAAATGGTAATTTCAGGGTTTGAAGGTGTCGTAATGGCTTGCAAAGGTTTACAAATAGATTGATCAAAAAAGGCCAAATAGGGCTTCTCAGCCTTTTCATTGAACAATGGTCATTTTTTGGCAGGAAAATTACGAATGAATAGTGGGCGGTTTTTCGGGTTGGGCCAGGAGGTAGTTTCCCAAGCCATCGCACCGCTTTATCGAGGAGGGGGTATTTTGGGGAGGTCACCCGATCTACCTTAATGCTTGACACGTAGCAAGCGGGGGTCCAAGAAATACCAATTTATTGGGCAGGTAAAGGTTAGATATCATGGTGAACCTGATATGGCTTTGAATCGTTAGATTCGGGTGCTGACGATCAAACGACAATCAGGTGACAGATTAGCATGGATGAATTGGGAAAAGGTTTTGGGGGGGACCGGGGCTTTAACTAATGGTGGATTGTGATTATTCTGGAGATAAACACGGGATTGAAGGATTGGACGGGGTTAATGGACGGATTATCTTAACTTTGCAGAGAATTGGTGAGTTCAGAGGGTTTTGTAGGGGGGATAGGGTAAAAATGTAGTTTATATTTAAACTAAGGGTAGGGGTAATATATACGGGGATTTATTTATATACGAGGAAAAAAAGTATATCAGGAGCTATATTATTAAGTTATAAATTAATATGAACTAAAATGAACGGAATGAAAATAATACTAAGTATAATGTAATATTTGCACTTTTCCTTTACATACACTTATACTTAGGATAAAATCTTTTTGTGGGTATTTTGAGAGAAATGGAATTTAACATGGGGTTTTTTACTTTTCATAGGCAAATGGAGTTTAACCTTAGGAAAAGGGGTTTTATTAGGGTAATGAAGGGAAATGACTTTTATGAAGGGAATTCTAACACTTGATGTCCATAAGTCATTAAGTTGAGGGTCCGTCCCACCAAAAGTTAGAGAAATGCTCTAATCCTTTATGACTTAAAGGATTTTTAGTACTAGAAAATACTTGTGGATGGGGAAATTAGTAAGTTTATGGATGAAATGAATAAGGTGGAGTCAATTAAATCAACTTGTAAACCTCTGTTTTTGCTTTCTTAATTTCTCATGCATATTGAAACATATGATTAAGCATGATGAATGTGATTTTGTCCAATCAACTTTATACTTCAGCAACCTTTCTTCTACGTACCCATTACTTACCCTAACATTTTTTCTACATTTTGGTGGGTGCACTTAAGCTAGAGAACCCTTTTGTTTCCCTTTCTTTTATAAAACAAACTATCTACTTCTAACCTTATATCTTCCAAGGGCTCAGATTAAACTAATGAGCTCCTTTTATTTTCTCTACCTATCTAATGATCTGCCAAGATTAAGCTGTTTGGTCAAATTTTATTTTCTAACTATAAACATAAAATTCAAAGCATGCAATAGTCAAGATTAACCAGTTTGACTACCATGGGTTGTGGCATGTATGACAAGCTGCACACAACCGTTATTTAAGACAGTAAAGTAAAGAGTAGTGGCACTTGGACTTGCACACTTTCATGGTCTGTTTTTATTTTGGGGTTCATATATATATTTTTCAATTTTGTTTATTTTTGACCTTTTCTTATTTTTCTTGTTTTTTGATATTTCTTTTAGGATATGCTCTCTTTACATTTTTAATTTAATTTGGGAATACATTTGTAGAAAGTAAAGGTATTTACAACATTACAATATTGACCATAGTCAATTCAAAATTATGAATCCTATTACTATAGGACCCTAACAGTGGCTCCACATGGGGATGGCATCTCCTTGTGAGATGTCAAGAACACCGTCGACTAGTACTCTGATCCATTGGGCCAATCCCAAACATATATGTGCTTTGTTATATAATCTCTGTGACTGAAACTCTTGAACTGAAAATACACCATTTTCTGCAAACTGAAATATGATGTGAAACTAAAAGAAGGTACTACAATTCTCAAACCAAAATAATAGATCCTCAAGATCTTTAGGACCTTCTTTCCGAGCTTCAACTTCTAATGAATTATTTCATAACTTCTTGAAAACTAAAAACTAAAACAAACTGAATTCCTACCTACTTATTCTAATCAGTTGTTCAATTGCTGGTTAGGTAAAATGAAACAACCAATGCAACCATTCAAGCATTATGTAATTTGATGTATTTTGCTACATTTGCTTGTTTAATATCAAAACTGAGATTCTAAAACCAATTATAACCTTGTCAACAAATGAGAAGATAAGGAAATACTTGATTTCCTTTATTGACTCTAGAAACTGTACAAAATGATCTTCCAAGATATATACACTAATTTTTAATTGATCTAAGCAACTGTACAATTGTTCTGGATGGCCTCCATGGCTTGAAAGTGAAATGTCATTTTCATCTTTATCACCCTGCAGATTTTCAGATAAGCTTTGTGATGATATTTCTATTGATTGAAATGTCTACCTGGTGAAACCTTTATCATCTTGATTTTGAATCTCATAGTTAGTTAATGGAGAAAAAATTTGATTGCATTCATCATCTAACATATCAGCTATTGGATCATAAAAGACATGGAAGGATTGCTGCAACCTATTACATATGGGTTTTAATGGGACTTCATGGATTTATGCATGTTGTTCATCCTTTTCTTTGGAGATATTATACCATATTTCCTTTAAAAACTGAAATGATTCACAAAATAGTGGTATAGAACTTTCCTGTGTCATCTGATTGGACGTCTCAATAGAATTTGATAACTACACTTGTGAAACTGAAGAATCCTGATTAAGATTTTCATTGTCTTCTTTGTTGTTAATACCAATACCTAAAGACTGTCGATTTTTTATTGCTTTAAATTTTTCTCTGATGAACTGAAATGAAGCAAAACAAAGAGGCAAAGAAGCTTCACTTATTTCCAAATTTTCTACACTTTCTCCTCACTTTCATAGCTGATATGAATAAGATGATCACTGTTTTCAAGCTGTTGAAACTGAATTTCTTTATTTCCCAAACTAGTTTTTGATTGCTCTGTAAATTTAGTTTCGATTTGAAGAACATAATTATCATCATACTGATCATATTTAGACAAATCATTAAAAGAAGCAATTTCATCAAACATACACATTAGATTAGCAGATTTCTTCTCCACATATTGCTCTATAAATCTATCTTCTGATCTATGGTAGTTGGAATTAGTAGGAATTTGTTCATGGCTATCAACCTCTTCTTTTTGTGAAATAAATGTGTCATGGTGATTTTGAACAAAAAATTTATCTTTCATGATGATCTTCTATATCCTTTCCTCTATTTTTCTTACCAAAATGTTGAGTTTTACCTCTACAATGTTGTTCTTCTCCGCTCCTGCTTTCAACTTTTCTCTTCTAATTTGCAGATTAACTTCTACATCTACTGCAATGTTCTGCATTTGTTCCATTGTTGAGGGTTTTCTTTCTCTTAGCTGAAATTCTATCTCTGGATCAAATGCTTTTGGATAATGCAAGAGAGTTGAATCACAAGAAGGTCTTATATTTGATGGCATTGAATAATAGATTTGATTAAATCTGTCAGAAAATTGTTGTATTGTTTCATTTGGTTGTCTTTTTAACTGATTATATTCTTCTATGATCACAAAAATATTGACTTTGATTATCCGTTTATCAAGGAAAAATTTGACAAACTATTGGAAATTTGAGATGCTTGCAATAGGTAGATTCTTGAACCAACTCTCTACTCTACTTTTCAAAGAGAGCCAAAAAAGTATGATTCTAACATCATCTTCATCAATATCAAATAAGTCCAAATAATTCTCAAAACCTTGAATATGTTTTTGGGCAGTGATTTTACCATCTTCTCCATCAAACCTAGGGAGATACTTGTAATAATTGTTAGGGAAAACATTGAGTGTAGGAGGTAAGATGAGTGGCTTATAGCTATCAAGAACTTTCCAAGGTACAGGAATATGTACAGGGATTGTAAGATCATTCTTGATTGGAAAATGATCGTCATAAGATTCAGAAGAATGCTGCTCAAATGTGTAAGGATATTTTATATTTACAATTTTCAAAGGAAAATGATTAAAAACTAAACTAAGATCTTCTCTAAAATACAACATACATTGAAAAACCTTCTTGATGAGAAAAAACATGAATTCTTGGATAAAAATCCAAGTTAGAAACCTTATCTTCCCATATTATTCTTTCAGTTTCATTCCTCTAGTAGAGTCTTGATTGTGAAATTGATTTGGACTTGCCAAATGGATGATTTTAACCTTTGTGTGTTTGATCACTATCCACCATCATAGATCATATATGAACCTGTAAAATATCTCTGAAGAAAATGTTAGTCATCCCCAGTATGGTTGCCATAAATGTTATCACTTTGACAATTCTTGTGAAGTAAAAAGAAAGAAAAACCAAAGGTAACAACAAATCGCTTTTGGAGATCAGGACCTAGCCTTCGTGATGCTCAGAGAGGGCTCTCTCTTTAAAATTTAACTTTGTTTTAGTTAAGATGCTTTTAGGATAGCTTTGGTTGTTTAAGGGGTTTTTGATTTGTGTTTGAGATTGGGTGGTGGGATCTGCTTAGACAAATGAATAAAATGATGTATTTTAGATTATTCGGCTATGGAATCAAACAATAAGGAAATCTCAAGATCTGCTTAACTGGATTAACAATAAGGAAATCTGGAACTTCTCCAAGAGTGAAATTGAGGTCAACTGGTAATTTTAGGTTTGAAGGTGTTGCAACGGCTTGCAGAGGTTTACAAATAAATTGATCAAAAAAGGCCAAATAGGGCTTCTCGGCCTTTTTATTGAACAACAGTCATTTTATGGCGGGCGAATTATGAATGAATAGTAGGCGGTTTTTCAGGTTGGGTGGGTAGGTGGTTTCCCAAGCCATCACACCACTTTATCGAGGAGGTGGTATTTTGGCAAGGTCACCCGATCTACCTTAACACTTGACACATAGCAGACGGGGGTCCGGGCAATACCACTTTATTGGGTAGGTAAAGGTTAGATATCGGGTGAACCCGATATGGCTGTGAATCGTTAGATTTAGGTGCTGATGATCAGATGACAGTCGGGTGACAAATTAGCACAGATGGAATGGGAAAAGGTTTTGGGGGGCCCAAGGCTTTAATTAATGGTGGTTTGTGATTATTCTGGAGTTAAATGGAAGGATTATCTTAACTTTACGGATAATTGGTGACTTAAGAGGGTTTTATTGGGGGGATAGGGTAAAAATATAATTTATATTTAAACTAAGGGTAGGGGTAATATATTCGGGGATTTATTTATATACAAGGAAAAAGGGTATATCGGGAGCTATACTATTAAGTTATAAATTAATATGAACTGAAATGAGTGGAATGTAAATAATACTAAGCATAATGTAATATTTGCGCTTTTCCTTTACATACACTTATACTTAGGATAACATCTTTTTGTGGGTATTTTGAGTGAAATGGAATTTAACGTAGGGTTTTTACTTTTCATAGGCAAATGGAGTTTAACCTTAGGAAAAGGGGTTTTATTAGGGTAATGAAGAGAAATGACTTTTATGAAGGGAATTCTAACACTTGATGTCCTTAAGTCATTAAGATGAGGGTCCGGTCCAACCAAAAGTTAGAGAAATGCTCTAAGCCTTTATGACTTGAAGGATTTTTAGTATTAGAACATACTTGTGGATGGGGAAATTAGTAAGTTTAGGGATGAAATGAATAAGGGGGAGTCAATTAAATCAACTTGTAAACCTCTGTTTTTGCTTTCTTAATTTCTCATGCATATTGAAACATATGATTAAGCATGATAAATGTGTTTTTTTCCAATCAACATTATACTTCAACAACCTTTCTTCTACTTACCCATTACTTACCCTAACATTTTTTCTTCATTTTGGTGGGTGCACTTAAGCTAGCAAACATGTTTGTTTCCTTTTCTTTTATAAAACAAATTATCTACTTTTAACCTTATATCTTCCAAGGGCTCAAATCAAACTAATGAGCTCCTTTTATTTTCTCTACCTATCTAATGATCTGCCAAGATTAAGCTGCTTGGTAAAATTTTATTCTCTAACTATCAACATAATATTCAAAGCATGAAATAGTCAAGATTAAGCAGTTTGACTACCATGGGTTGTGGCATGTATGACAAGCTGCACACAACCATTATTTAAGAACGTAAAGTAAAGAGTAGTGGCACTTGGACTTGCACACTTTCATGGTCTGTTTTTATTTTGGGGTTCATATATATATTTTTCAATTTTGTTTATTTTTTACCTTTTCTTATTTTTCTTGTCCTTTGATATTTTTTTAGGACATACCCTCTTTACATTTTTAATTTAATTTGGGAATACATTTGCAGAAAGCAAAGATATGTACAATATTACAATATTAACCATAGTTAATTCAAAATTATGAATCCTATTATTATAGGACCCTAACAGTGGCTCCACATGGGGATGGCATCTCCTTGTGAGATGTCAAGAACACCATCGACTAGTAGCTTGATCCATTGGGCCAATCCCAAACATGTACATGCTTTGTTATATAATCTTTGTGACTGAAACTCTTGAACTAACAATACACCCTTTTCTGCAAACTGAAATCTGATTTGAATCTGAAAGAAGGTACTACAATTCTCAAACCAAACTAATAGATCATCAAGATCTTTAGGACCTTCTTTCCGGGCTTCAACTTCTAATGAATTATTTCATAACTTCCTGAAAACTAAAAACTAAAATAAACTTAATTCCTACATACTTTAATCAATTGTTCAACTGCCGGTTAGGTAAAATGAAACAACCAATGCAACCATTCAAGCATTATGTAATTTGATGTATTTTGTTGCATTTGCTTGTTTATGATCAAAACTGAGATTCTAAAACCAATTATAACCTTGTCAACAAATGAGAAGAGAAATAAATACTTGATTTCCTTTGTTGACTCTAGAAACTATACAAAAGGATCTTCCAAGATATATACACTAATGTTTAACAGATCTAAGCAACTGTACAATTGTTATGGATGGCCTCCATGCGATGAATGTGAACTGTGATTTTCATATTTATCACCCTGCAAATTTTCATATATGTTTTGTGATGATATTTCTACTAATTGAAATGTCTGCCTGGTGAAACCTTTATCATCTTGATTTTGAATCTCATAGTTAGTTAATGGAGAAAAAATCGGATTGCATTCATCATCTAACATATCAACCGTTGGATAATAAAAGATGAGGAAGGATTGTTGCAACCTATTACATATGGGTTTTAATGGGACTTGATGGATTTATGCATGTTGTTCATGCTTTTCTTTGGAGATATTATACCATATTTCCTTTAAAAACTGAAATGATTCACAACATAGTGGTATAGAACTTTCCTATGTCATCTGATCAGACGTCTCAATAGAATTTGATAATTGCACTTGTGAAACTAAAGAATCCTAATTAAGATTTTCATTGTCTTCTTCATTGTCAATATCAATACCTAAAGGCTGTTGATTTTTGATTGCTTTAAAGTTTTCTCTGATGAACTGTAATGAAGCAAAACAAAGAGGCAAAGAAGCTTCACTTATTTCCAAATTTTCTGCACTTTCTTCCTCACTTTCATAGCTGATATGAATAAGATGATCACTGTTTTCAAGCTGTTGAAACTGGATTTCTTTATTTCCCATACTAGTTTATGTTTTCTCTGTAAAGTTAGTTTGGATTTGAAGAACATAATTATCATCATACTGATCATATTTAGGCAAATCATTAAAACAAGTAATGTCATCAAACATACACATTAGATTAGCAGATTTCTTCTCCACATATTGCTCTATAAATCTATCTTCTGATCTATGGTAGTTGGAATTAGTAGGAATTTGTTCATGGCTATCAACCTCTTCTTTTTGTGAAATAAATGTGTCATGGTAATTTTGAACAAAAAAATTATCTTTCATGATGATCTTCTGTATCATTTCCTTTATTTTTCTTACCAAAATGTTGAGTTTTACCTCTGCAATGTTGTTCTTCTCCACTCTTGCTTTCAACTTTTCTCTTCTAATTTGCAGATTAACTTCTACATCTACTGCAATGTTCTGTATCTGTTCCAGTGTTGAGCGGTTTCTTTCTCTTAGCTCAAATTCTATCTTTGAATCAAATGCTTCTGGATAATGCAAGAGAGCTAAATCACGAGAAGGTCTTATATTTGATGGCATTGAATAATAGATTTGATTAAATATGTCAGAAAATTGTTGTATTGTTTCATTTGGCAGTCTTTTTAACTGATTATATTCTTCTATAATCACAAAAATATTGACTTTGATTATCCATCTATCAAGGAAAAATTTGACAAACTATAGGAAATTTGAGATGCTTGCAATAGGTAGATTCTTGAACCAACTCTTTCTCTACTTTGCAAAGAGAGAGAAAAACGTCTGATTCTAACATCATCTTCATCAATCTCAAATAAGTCCAGATAATTCTCAAAACCTTTAATATGTTTTTGGGCAGTGATTTTACCATCTTCTTCATCAAACCTAGGGAGATACTTGTAAATTGTTAGGGAAAACATTAAGTGTAGGAGGTAAGTTGAGTGGCTTATACCTATCAAGAACTTTCCAAGGTACAGGAATATGTACAGGGATTGTAAGATCATTCTTTATTGGAAAATGATCATCATAAGATTTAGAAGAATGTTGCTCAAATGTGTAAGGAGATTTTAAATTTACAATTTTCAAAGGAAAATAATTAAAAACTAAACTAAGATCTTCTCTAAAATACAATATACATTGAAAAACCTTCTTGATGAGAAAAAAACATGAAGTATTGGATAACAATCCAAGTTAGAAACCTAATCTTCCCATATTGTTATTTCAATTTCATTCCTCTAGTGCAGTCTTGATTGTGAAATTGATTTGGATTTGCCAAGTGGATGATTTTAACCTTTGTGTGTCTAATCACTATCCACCATCATAGATCATATTTGAACCTGTAAAATATCTTTGAAGAAAATGTTAGTCATCTCCAATATGGTCGCCAGAAATGTTATCAGTCTGATAATTCTTTTGAAGTAAAAAGAAAGAAAAACCAAAGGTAACCACAAACCATTTTTGGAGATCAGGACCTAGCCTTCCTGATGCTCAGAGAGGGCTCTCTCTTTAAAATTTAACTTTGTTTTAGTTAAGATGCTTTTAGGCTAGCTTTGAATGTTCAAGGGGTTTTTGATTTGTGTTTGAGATTGGGTGGTGGGTTCTTCTTAGACAGATGGATAAAATGATGTCTCTTAGACCATTTGGCTATGGAGTCAAACAATAAGGAAGGAAAACTGGATTAACTCACTAAAGGGAATGTTCCAAGGGCAAGATAGCAGAGTGTTTTTCAGATCTTTGAGATAGAGGGGTGAAAGGGTTTCACTTAGGGTGAGAGAGCAGTTAAGGGTTCTCAAACCTGGATAATGAATGAGGAATGAAGGGATAATCTAGATCAAAGGGAAATTAAGAAATCTTTAACCTGGATATTCAAAAAATTAATTTAAACCAAAGAGAAATCAAGAATTCTTTAATTTAGATATTAACAGAAAACATTTAAATGTATAACTGTTAAGACAGAGTGTAATTTAAACAAGTTCTGAAATACTATTCTAGTTATAACATTTAGATTGAGAACACATTAAAGATTATGAATAACTTTGAGAAAAATAACAATAACACATGAAAATACCTTTCTGAAATTTGCTCAAAGCATGAATCCTTGGAAATATCTTATCTTTATTTATCAATCCAGCTTGTTGGCTCAGGAAAAAAATTATATATAGAAATGTCTAATAGAATCCACACAAAATACTTCAAATGAAAAAGTATTTCTAAATTGAAATATCTTGAAAAAAATATCAAGATTGGTTTTACAAATATCTCAAACTGTTTACATTAATACAACTTAAATAAAGGACACTCAAAACTAATGGATCTATTTGGAACTATATTTATGGATTGATGGTGACAAAGAAGAAAATTCAAATTTGATAACAACTCTTAATTGATGATGAGGCTTCCAAGTCACTAACTAAGTACTTCCTTTGTGCATTCTAGCCCAAAAATTCTGCAAAATTAGGGTCCAGCGATACCTTTTTATATCTCAATCCGAGATAGATATGTAAAACGTGGAAGAGGTTATTATAGATAAGTATGTTATTGAGATAAACCTCATTCAGTTTGCCAAAATTCATCTCCATCTGGTCACAATATTCTCTGGAAAAAGATGTCAAAAATAAGATTTTGCACAGTCTGAAAAATAGGTTGTGAAGATATGCATTTATCTCCCTTTTTGTAATACTTGTGTAAAAAGTGAGATAGGTTTTTGTATATTGGATTTTTAGGAACACAAAACTCCTCTAGTTTCTCAAAATGCATCTTGGATTGGCCACAATAGTTTCTGCAAAATTATGACTTAAACAAGAAAGTTCTGGAAAATGTACCATTCCTACTCTAATTTCATCTTTTAACCTTAATTTTCTTTTAACTATTTTCACCTTTACTTTGGATAAAATCCATCGTTGCTGGTGAAAGTGTCTTAATCTCTGTTTAACCCTTATTGCCTCCATGTTTACTTTTATTGTTTACCTTGATTTCTCTATTTGTTTTATCTATCTTCACTTTGACATGAATTTATTTTATATGTATGCTTTGTAACTGTCTTCCATGTTGTTTGTCTTCCTGTCTTCCATGTTGTTTGTCTTCCTGCTGGCTGCTTTTATTCATTTTGATATTTAAATTTGATACATTTTTACTGATACTCTTTCATCTAGATGATTTATCTTTTTCATTTTACTGTTCTTTTTTTACTTTCACTATAACCTTTTGACTTTTACTGTACATTTTCAAATGAGAGGGCCATTTTGGTTTTTTCTCAAAATATCTGGAATTTATGTGAAATAACTTCAAATTGGTGTTCTCAGCAACTGCAGAAGGTTTAAAGGGCTCTTGTACAGACTGAGAGCTTGATTTGGGTCTCTGCAACTTCTTTAGGAGTGAAATTGAGGTCAACGGGTAATTTCAGGGTTTGAAGGTGTCGCAATGGCTTGCAGAGGTTTACAAAGAAATTGATAAAAAAAGGCCAAATAGGGCTTCTCGAACTTTTTATTGAACAAAGGTAATTTTTTGGCGAGCGAATTATGAATGAATAGTAGGTGGTTTTTTAGGTTGGGCGGGGAGGTGGTTTCCCAGGCCATTGCACCGCTTTATCGAGGAGGTTGTATTTTGGCGAGGTCACTCAATCTACCTTAACACTTGACACATAGCAAACGGGGGTCCGGGCAATACCACTTTATCGGGCGGGTAAAGGTCAGATATCAGGTGAACCTAATATGGCTATGAATTGTTAGATTCGGGTGTTGATGATCAAACGACAGTCAGGTGATAGATTAGCACAGATGGAATGGGAAAAGGTTTTTTTTTGGGGGGGGGGGGGCTTTAATTAATGGTGGTTTGTGATTATTATGGAGTTAAACAAGGGATTAAATGATCGTACGGGGTTAATGGAGGGATTATATTAACTTTACAGAGAATTGGTGAGTTAATAGGGTTTTGTCGGGGGGATAGGGTAAAAATATAGTTTATATTTAAACTAAGGGTATGGGTAATATATACGGGGATTTATTTATATACGAGGAAAAAGGGTATATCAGGAGCTATATTATTAAGCTAGAAATTAATATGAACTGAAATGAGCGGAATCTAAATTATACTTAGTATAATGTAATATTTGCGCTTTTCCTTTACATACACTTATACTTAGGATAAAATCTTTTTGTCGGTATTTTGAGTGAAATGGAATTTAACATGGGGTTTTTTACTTTTCGTAGGCAAATGGATTTTAACCTTAGGAAAAGGGGTTCTATTAGTAATGAAGGGAAATGACTTTTATGAAGGTAATTCTAACACTTGATGTCCATAAGTCATTAAGCCGAGGGTCCGGTCACACCAAAAGTTAGAGAAATGCTCTGAGCCTTTATGACTTGATGGATTTTTAGTACTAGAACATACTTGTGGATGGAGAAATTAGTAAGTTCAGGGATGAAATGAATAAGGGGGAGTAAATTAAATCAACTTGTAAACCTTTGTTTTTTCTTTCTTAATTGCTCATGCATATTGAAACATATGATTAAGCATGATAAATGTGCATTTGTTCAATCAACTTTATACTTCAGCAACCTTTCTTCTACTTACCCATTACTTACCTTAACATTTTTTCTTCATTTTGGTGGGTGCACTTAAGCTAGCAAACCCTTTTGTTTCCTTTTATTTTATTAAAAAAAACTATCTACTTCTAACTTATATCTTCCAAGGGCTCAGATTAAACTGATGAGCTCCTTTTATTTTCTCTACCTATCTAATGATCTGCCAAGATTAAGTTGTTTGGTCAGATTTTATTCTCTAACTATAAACATAAAATTCAAAGCATGAAATAGTCAAGATTAAATAGTTTGACTACCATGGGTTGTGGCATGTATGACAAGCTGCACACAACCATTATTTAAGACAGTAAAGTAAAGAGTAGTGGCACTTGGACTTGCACACTTTCATGGTCTATTTTTATTTTGGGGTTCATATATATATTTTTCAATTTTGTTTATTTTTTACCTTTTCTTATTTTTCTTGTCCTTTGATATTTCTTTAGGACATACCCTCTTTACATTTTTAATTTAATTTGGGAATACATTTGCAAAAAACAAAGGTAAGTACAATATTACAATACTGACCATAGTCAATTCAAAATTATGAATCCTATTATTATAGGACCCTAACAGACTCCTTTGGTGATTTTTGGGTATGTTTTTTATATTCCTTGAAGTGTTGTGTGGGTGGAGACATTGTGCACGTTGGACTCTTAGGTGTCAATTGGAGGCATTGTGTACTCTAGATTCCTATGTGATTGTTACTTGGACTGGTATGAATTTCCCTTGAGTACTTGACTCCTTGGTCTCTGATTCTAGCTCGAGGATGGTTAGCTACAATAAATAAAGATTGTGCAATTTGCCTATGGTTGGGAAGAGATTTGAAGTCCCTCTCTCAGTTGTCAGTCATCTAATTAATAAGATAAGTTTCTTACTTATATCTATGTGTATATAGGTTTCACTTTAACAATGATTACTATTTTTATATGACAATGAGTGTATCAACATTGTTAATGAAGGAATATGTTTTTATTTTTGTTTGCAATGAGATGTTTGTATGATCATTCTCATGGTGTGAGGGACTTGCAAAGCCCTGTAGTTGTTGATATATTTCCCCAGTTTCAAAATTATTTGCATGATTTTGTATGACTTTGTAATGAACCTAGTTAAATTGTTATGGTGTGTGAAATTCCATGGTTTGGGAGCTATAATTGTCTAGGAGACTTTGTACTCAAGAATCAAGTGATCTATACTATTAAAGTGTTTTACATGGAATTCTAGGAATCAACATGGCTTTCTATGGTGCATGATTGATTGGTTTCCTTCTTTATTAATGCATACTATATTAGGGCATTTAATAGTAATGTGTTCAGATCCATTCAATAGAAAGATATGGTGAACGTTGTAGTTGAGTTCATAAATAGTTGATAGCCATGGATTGACTTGTTTCAATGTCTGATTGGTAGGAAGACATATATCTTTGTGATTATGTTTTATCTATGTTTAGCACTTGGTTTAATTGTGTGGGGTATAAGGATGCATTCTTGTGAATTTAGGTGTTCTGGGAAAGGCCAAGCTCCTAGAGAAACCATAGTTGATTCTCTAAAATACTTGGGAAATTTTCTAAGTCTGAAAATGCCAAAATTAACCCTTTTTCTAGGCTCTAGTGAATAGTCACAAAAAAAGAATCTGGGGAGAATGTATCATGGGTAAACTGGATACATCCATAAATTCAAAAATATGGAACATTGGATGTGGTGAAGTTCGTTGGAGAGCTAGATTCTCTTAAGTCTCAAATATGTTTGTTGGATTAGATAAAGTGATGGCCATCTGGGGTGGGGCCCAGTTTGGACTAAATCTGGAGAGGCTCAGGTTAATACTCACTTAGGTAGATATCTGGGGTGGTGGAGAAGTTAGGCACTAGATGTGTTGGATACATGTGCCATCGGGTGTGGTGAGTGATATGAATACATTCATGGATCCGGGGATACAAATGTTTTTTTGTGTGATAATCCTTGGGCATGTAGATTGTGCCAATAATTGGATATACATAAATCAATGGAATTAACAAGCAAAGTTTGAACCCTATGGGGTCTGTGGGTTAGTCTATGTGGCAAGATTGTTGATGTGGCACACTATCAGTGTGACATGTTGTAGGCGAAAATGGTCATTTTAGATGGCCAAGGATGCTATTTTTGAATGACACATGGCACCTTCATAGGGTGGGACATGGAAGGGTGACATCACCAAGGCATCAACATGACGTCAATAGGACACGTTGAAAGAATGATGTGGAGGCTTAGTGGCAGGGACGTCAGTTAGATGCTAAGAGGGTCCCATGTCTATTATGCATGTGAGCATGGTAGGGGCCCACTGTCATATAAATGACAAATAGGAGACTCCCCCCCTCCCCACTATCACTCCTCCAATTTACATGGGTCATCAATACAGATCGGTGGCCACATGGAGAATAATAAAGTAGGGGAAGTCGCATGTTATTTAGTCAAATAAGCAACAAAATTTAGACCCTCCCCCCTTTGTTAATTGTTGAAAGGATCAAGGGGGGGTGCATAATTGATGTGGGTCATCAATGAAATCTTCCTACGTCCTATCAGGTGGGAAAATACATGTAATTGGCAGGAAGTTTAACCGTAGTCATTGGTATTGGTTGAGGGTTGCCACGTGGCACCTCTTGAGTGGTCAAAAATTTGAAGAGGACAACTCTTAATCCAAAGGTTAGATCAAGATAAAAAATATATCACTAGAAAGCTCTTGACGATACCTACCCAAAGGTGGTGTTAGAAATTGATTCTAAGAACTTTCGGGCTTAAGTATTTTTTTAACCCCATTTCCATAACAGACCTTGGAAGTTGGGTTAAAATTTAAGTAACACCTTCCACAACCCTGGATAGGAAGGGAGGGTGGGAGGGAGTGCTACAACGGATATGGCCAATTCCTTTGATAAAGTGTGGCATTCATTCCTTTTTCTATTATAAAAATGATGGGGTTTGCATTGGGGCTAATTAGATGGGTGGCTGCATGCATCTCATATCCTTATATTTCTCCCTTAGCAAAAGGGTGTTCAGTGGGCTTCTTTAAAGCATCAAAGGGCCTTAGGTAGGGTTGTCCTCTTCCACCAATTTTATACATTTTAATGGTTGAATCCTTAAGCAGGAAGCTAGAGCATGAAAGAAGGTTAACGTCTCTTCCAAGAATCAAGTATATCGAAGGCAGTAAAAGCATCAATCATGCTCAGCTTGTAGATGATATGATTCCCTTGGAGGAGCCTTAGTTATAATAAATTCACGATTTAAAACAATTCTAGAAAATTTTGTAGCTACTTTTGGAGGGATGATTAATGTAGTAAAAATCATTCATACTCGTCAAACACGAGAAAAATATTGCATGAACAAATATTAAGAATATTGGGAATCTATGGAAATGATACATGGTCGTATTTTAGATGTTTGGCATTCCCATTTGTTTGAATATATTTCCCCACCGTTCATGGAATCATGTTATGGATAAATTCAAAATAAAATTTGAACAATGGGGTGCCCATTGGCTCAATCCTGTAGGAAGGTTGATCCTTGTACAATTTTTGTTATCAACCCTTCCTTTATACAAATTCTCATATTTTCTTGCTCATGTATCCATAAGGTTGTAAATGGCATAGGATATTAGAATTTTTTGTTGCAAGGGGGGAAACAAACACAAACAAAATTCACCTCATAAGATGGAAGATGGCCAGACTCCCAAAGGAAACGGGGGGGTTGGGAATAAGGGGCCACTATAATGGTATGGATATTAATCATAGGAATTAATGTATGTTAGAAAAAAGTGGTTCATAATAAGTAACTAATTAGGAAAATAGACTCATGGATTAGGTGGCTCCCAAATCTAGAGATTGTTGGTAGCTTCAATTCCCCTCAATAAATCCAAACTAACATGTGTTGCGTGGAATGGGCATTTCCTAAATCTATGGAGAGACAACATAATGGGAGCCCATCACTTTAAATATTGCTTCCTCACTTTGCATCAGTGGCTAGTGTCTAAGTGAAAATCCATGTTTGTTGATGTTTCAGATTAAATTTGTGATAAGCGGTGGAAAGGCTAGACTTCGAGCCTTATCCTAGAGAGTATGAGCATGGAATGTATAAATATTGAATATGTGCTCTCTAGATGTGTTGCTTGTGATGCAAAAGAATTTGATTCTCGGGGTTCGGAAGGAGAGGTCTATTATGTTAAGCAGGGATATGAGGATATACTTTTCCATGGAGTAAGGCCTTCGAAATCAAACTTATGGATAAGCATTTGGAATTCAGATGACCTTCCTAAAATTAATATATTTTGTTAGACTCATGCCCACAAAAGGATCCTCATAGATGAATTCCTCAATTAAAGAATTATTGGGGAATTGGGGAATATTTTATCAGAGTTATTTTTCTAGAAAAAATCTCTTCAATAAGGTGTATAAGGCCATTCCTAAATTTTCATCCTAGAAAATTTCGCTAGCTAAAAAAAATAGTGTTTCAAGAAAAAGAGGTGGAAAACACAAGAATAGCAAGAAGAGTAGTGGCCCTACTTGGGAAAATATTTCAAGCTAGAGAGATCAAAGAAAAAGGAGATCAATGGCTTGATGAAGCATAACGAACTTGGGTGAAGGCTTTCAACATCACCATAGACATCAAAAGGAACAAGAGAATCCAAGAGAAATGGTCGATAAGGATTTCAACAAAAGAATTCAATAAATGGATTTCAAAGAAGAGGAAATATATATTGAGTTTTGATGGAGCACCTAAAAATAACCCAGGGGTGGCAGGAGTAGGGACATGGTGGGGGTGATTTATCATGCTATGAATCAAGTGGAATACATGTATGCATGGGGACTTGGCAATGCTTCCAAAAATGTTACAAAAGCATATGCTATGTTTCAAGGAATGAATCAAGTGGTGAACCTTCAAATACAAGAGATAATCATTATTGGGAACTCCACAAACCTAATCTATCATATTTATTATGGGACCTTTCCACCGAATACGAGATTAAAAAATATTTTATATCGAATCTTTAGTCTGTACATAATCATTCCGTAGATGAAATGTTTCCATGTCCTAAGGTCTAACAATTCCAAATCGAATTCATTAGCAAAACAGGGAGTCAATTTTAAAAAGGGTGAACTAGTGTGTCAAGGTGAAAGGAGTTATACTCCCCTTCCCTAGGCTAGGTATAATGGGCAAATCAATTGGGAAAAGGTGGCTCCCTTACCATGTGCCTAGAGGGAGCCACAAATTCACTTCATGCAAGGCATTCAAATTAGTAACCATCGAAATTCATGCCTATACAACCGAGCATTTCAATCTAAAGGAAATAAATTACAATGAGAGGTTATCACATACTTAGAGCTAGCTCTGATACAAAAGGCTTGAAGGAGAATATTTTGAAGGACACTATGAAAGGGACAATCAACAGGGGTGAATTAAATGTTGGAGGAGCTTTGGTAATGTGGTGCAATAGAATATGTCCTATCAACCATGGTAATAGCAAGATAGTTATGCAAAGGAAATTCTAACACAATGATGAATCAAGATGGTGCTTAATTGGACTCTTAGTTCTCATAAGGAGACATCAATGCAATCTATGCATTTGGATGATCAATATGAAATGAAGCTCATAGAGGATGATATTTATATGGGGGGACAATTACGAAATTCATTAGTTTGGATCATGTTTTGAGCACTTTGTGGAAACTTAATTAGGTCTTGTGGGACTGAGTAGAACACTAGTGCACGACACCTCTGAGGAGTCTAAGGTAGCGTATAAATCAATTGACCAAGTCAATCAATAACAACAATGAGAGACTTAACCTCCTATAAACTGAATTACAAAGGTTTAATTATGTTATGTAAACAAAGCACTACTTCAAAGAGTACTATACATCAATTTATCAAGTCAATCAACAACAACAATGACAAGCTCAACCTCAATTACAAAGATTTAGTTATGTTACGTAAATTTTGTTTCTTACGAGGCACTTTCTTACTTCAAAGAGTACTATTGTAAATAAATGAAAAGCAATCATGCTTGATGTATTCCACGTCCCTATCCGTTGGATTTGATGGAATATTTTTGAAAATAATGCAAATACATTATGTGTTATTCACAATGTTTTCAAAACTTAATAAAAATTCTCGAGTACGTTAAGAAAAATAACATTATTTTTATAATATTTAAGAAAAAAAATACAAGTAGAGTTTACAAATTGTATAACGAACTTACCATAACTTTTCCTTTTACATGCCAACCACTTTTGTAATTAACACCTATATCTTTTATTATACATTTGTTTCACCAATCTAGATAAGGGTTTTTTTTTATTACACATTTGTTTCAATAATGGAGATAAGGGTTTGTTTTATGTTAAAAAATGTTGAAGGGCACTTGGTTTTCGTTGTGCGTTTATCTAATTGGTTAACCTTTGGAATGTAGGGAGAGCAAGGTTTATGGTGGTGGTCGTTGCACATGAATTCCTAGCAAGGAAGAAATGTTGAACATGGGTCGTCAATTTTCCCCATTAAACACAAATAACACACAAAGAAAGTGACATTAAAGGTATATCGATTTCTCTATTAATTAATAATAAAGTAAGTAATTTAAATTTGCGTATTCTCTTTATATCCCTCATTAATCTTGTCTCAATTAATTGTATCTAATATAACGTTTATAATGATATGTCTCCATTATAATTAATAGTGTACTAGAGAATTTTATTAATTTAAGGTGAATTGAATTTAACTTAAAAGGTTTGAGAGATATAACCATTATCTTTTAATTTAATTCAAATTTTCATTCGATTCAATATTTGCTTTTTGCATAATTTTTAAATAAATTTAATCTGTTTATCACCTTTAATATTAATCATCTTGATCCTAGTATATAATTATTATTGATAAAGAAGTGTTATTTTTTTTAATATATATTAATTTTTTATATAAAGTTATTTAATTAATTTAAAAATTATTAAGTTGAGAGAAAAGTTGAGATCGATTATTCCATCATCAAATTGAATTTTACTTATTTTGGTATATAAATAAACAATTTAAAAAAAAACAAAATAATAAACTATACAAAATATCTAAATAATGTTTATACATAAAAAATACATGTGAAAAAATTAGATTTTTCTCGACTCATATTAAATCCATATTAAGATAAATCTATATTAATTTTTTAAAAATTTCCCTAAAACAGTAATCTATTAAAACCAACCTCATCTAACTTATACATGAAAAGCCATTTATTTATAAAATATGCCTTAGAAGAAAAATGTATATAACTAATTGATATGTCGTGGAACTCCGTTGAACAATATCTGTAATGAGAAATCCGCTAGGCCATGCATCTTCGATGAGTAGGTGTGTTGTGCGGGTAAGGGGAACAACTCCAAAATGATAACGTTCCATGTGAAATAAAGGTTGGGAACTCGCCGATAGTATTAATTTTGAATATAATGCATATGTTTATACAATATGCTACTTGAAAAGAAACACTTTTAATTTAGCCCAAGGATTTTAAATTTTGATTTCACATGCGTCTATCTACTCACCTTATCTTGTCACAATGTAAATGGAGGCAAGCCATATAAGATTAGTAAGATGTGTTGTCACGTGCGAAGACAACATATGTACACGATCACGGAGATCCACATGTTAAGCGGTGACATGTTGGATTAGGGAACGTATATACTAGCTAGAACTTCAGTGTCATAAATGGAGATGAAAAAGTCTGTTATAGCCTAATAATCGATTATTTATCATTTTAATTTTATAATTACCATTATTATCTTATAATATTAGTTATATATAATTTAGTATGGTAGTGTAAATTTAAGATTTGTTGGGTGAAGGATCAAATTTAAAAATGCTGCCCTTTTATTATTTATTTTATTTATATATTAATTTGTTGGTCCAGGTGCACAGCTAAAGAAAATAAATACACAAGAGAATATCAAGCACATAAACACAAGAGTCTACGTGGTTCACCCAACCAATCTGAGCTATGTCCACCAAACATAGGCATCAGGAATTTATTAATCAAATTGGAGATTACATAATGAAAAACTTCATAAAACTCTCACCCTCTCAGCAAACCATCTGAATGATTGCCTATTATATAGCATAGAGAATCTAACAGCCTCATTAACTCCCTCACATCAAATATAGGAGGCATTAACTCCCTCCCAACAACCTGGAGTTAATCTAGGACCTGAATTCTATTGTTGTCATTAGCTGAGATTTTTCCTATTTTGTTCTAAATAGAAAATCTCAACAATCTCCACCTTGACAACAATTCGCCTGATGCCCTGTTATTATTATTTTATCTCTTCTGCAAGCCAAGAGAAGCCAAACACCAGCGTAGCTTCTCTAACAAAACTTGTTTCATGAACATGTCTGCACAGTTCTCCTTTGTATGCACCTTTTCAAGAGAGACTCCCCTTTCAGTGATAACATGTCTTACAA
>APFE031011064.1:229529-246281 GCA_000404065.3 Pinus taeda
AGTAGAGTATTAAAAGCATTTAAATGATCAGAAATCGATGTACCTTCCTTCATTCGCAAACCGTACAACTGTCGCTTCAGGAGAATCCTATTGGTTAAGAATTTGGTCATGTACAGTTTCTCTAGTTTCGTCCACAAACCAGCATTTGTTGTCTCCGACACAATATTAAACAGGACATCATCAGCTAGACATAGTCGAATAGCACTAATCGCTCTTTCATCCATCTCGGCCCACTCACTATCTGTGATGTTGTAAGGCTGTTTGGACTTGCCCAACAACGCCTTTGCCACGCCATGTTGGACAAGAAAATCATGCATCTTAACCTTCCAGATCTCAAAATTATTCTTGCCATTAAACTTCTCAATTTCAAACCGGGCACTTTGAGTTTTCGCCATTTTGTATCAAAAAGCACAATAATCTCCAATACCAATGTTTAAATACCAGCAATTTAAAAAAAAAATGCCTATGCCTTTGTTTTTACACAACAAAAAAACTGCCTATGCCTTTGTTTTAAACAAAAAAGAATTTTTGCCCGTGCAAAATTACATCCCTTTCATGCAACCACGCGCCAGCAATCAATGCACAGTTCAGTCCTATGAATTGATTTCTATTATTTGTTTTTCTTTGGGGATGTTGGTTGATATACCAGTTCACAATATGAAAGCAATTCAAATAAAAAACCAATTTGCAGCAAATCCAGCCGCCCTTTCAAAATCCGATAACAGCAATGCACCCTGGACGTTTAATGTTGTTCGGATTTTACGAGTACCAGCAATTATCACAGTTTAAATCAGGTAGGCTTTCCAATAATTGTTCATAGGTTTCAAACAACCTAATCATTTTCTTAGCCTGCCTGCCTTTAATTATATGATCGTTTTGGGTGGCTCACTGATATAACCTACACTAGTAGAAGTACGCTTAAAATGTCAATACTCATTTAATTTTGTAACATATTTCATTACTTCTCAACGCGCAAGTGTGTTTGTTTAACAAAAAAAAACAAAATATCTGGAGTATGCACCAGCAATACCACCGCCATGCAATTACCAACATTCAATTAAGTAACCCACGCTGCCTGATCCAATACACAGGCACCGCCTATGCACCAGCAATTCTCCACGCACCAACAGCTGGTCCACGATACCACGGAGGTAAGGTTCCACAGTCAAGACAACACGCACCAGGCAATACAAATCTCCTCGCACCAGGCAATACAAACCTCCACGCACCAGGCAGTGTTCAATCGCTCTACGCATCAGCTATAAATTGGAATAGACCAACAATCCACTCCACGTAGCGTATATATTTAATAGCAATCCACTCCACGCGAATAACAGACTCATTCAGCAAGAAAAAGAACAGCTCCATGCAGGTATAGAACCTTTACTCAGCGCACCTCCAATCAAAGCGCACAGCAAATGTACCACATGGTCAAAGGCTTCAGATATACGCACGCTGCACAGGGTATACACAGCAGTGCGCAAACAGCTCCCTCAGCGCTCCACGTATCAGATCACTTACACGCACGCAGCGCCTCCAGTCAGCACCTCCAGGCAGCACCTCCAACATGCTCTGATACCACTTGTTGGTCCAAGTGCACAGCTAAAGAAAATAAACACACAGCAGAATATCAAGCACATAAACACAAGAGTTTAACGTGGTTCACCCAACCAATCTGGGCTACGTCCACCAAACATAGGCATCAGGAATTTATTAATCAAATTGGAGATTACATAATGAAAAACTTCATAAAACTCTCACCCTCTCAGCAAACCATCTGAATGATTGCCTGTTATATAGCATAGAGAATCTAACAGCCTCATTAACTCCGTCACATCAAATATAGGAGGCATTAACTCCCTCCCAACAACCTGGAGTTAATCTAGGACCTGAATTCTATTGTTGTCATTAGCTGAGATTTTTCCTATTTTGTTCTAAACAGAAAATCTCATCATAATTTTTTAAATGTTAAAAAAATTACATTTTTAAATATTTGATTTTTCTTTATATTCGATAGAATTTATTTGATAGGTTTGAGTTTTAATTTTTTAATTTTTTTTTTAATAAGATATTGTGATAGATAGTTATTTATTTATTATTACTTAACATTATTTTTTTCCAAATTAGATTATAAAACGTTGTGAATAAAGAGATAGAAATTTATCTCAATAATAAATAAGTAATTTATAAAAGTTTGAAATTTTTTTCCCAATTTAGATTTTTGTAAATTAAATTAGAGTGTTAATTTTTATGTATAGATTTTTAATTACGTTTAAAAAGTCATCAATTGGGTAATTTAAAGTGGCGTGGTTTTCTTTGAATAGTGGTGCGTGGATAACACTTGAATAGTGGTTATGAGTTTTGTGGATAACATCTATTGGCATTTGTCACCACTACTAGTGACAATTGAATTATGATCAATTTTCCCATTGTTAAAAAAGAAACGAAAAATGTCACAAATATATTTCCAATATATATAAATAACTATATTACATTTGTATTAAAATATATCTTTGATTTGTTGAATATTCTGAATTATAAGTGTCTCGGATTGAATATTGAGGGCATCACTAAATGTCCTTTTTAGATTAGGTTGCCAAACTATAACCACATGATTAGCTTGGATACCATCCTTGGAATGAGGAAAAATGCCTAATGAATTTTCTAAAAGGTACATTTCATTTAAAAAAAAATAATTATTTATATTAAAAAAATAATATAAATTCTTATTTTATAAAATATGTGGATGATTACAAATATTTATTTTTGAATTTAGTACTATTAATTTACTAGTGTAAAAGGATCTTAGCTTGAGTGGATTGGTGAACAATTCATTTCACTAGTTGTGTGGGTTCAAGCCTTTAGAGACATGTTGTAAGTGGTTCGTTTTTCTTGAAAATAGCAACAAGAAATGTTAAAAATAATATCTAGAAATTCTAATTTAATTTTTCCTTGAATTAAATTGAGAATTAATTGTAATTATTTTCTGATAGCAACTTGTAATAGTTAAATTAAGTTTAATTGACTTAATTAACTTAGGAATTTCGAGTTGGAAGTCTATCTAAAGTCATGTAAGTGTGATCCCTAAGTTTTAGGGGTCTAGATTGAGTTTATTGAAGTTGTAATTAGATAACTCTGTTTAACTGAGTTATAGTCAATTAAACTAGTTCTAACTATTGGAGGAACTAGTAGAGGTCTAGCAGTGAGTTGGTGCATCAGTGCATCCTCAGTGCCACACCAGCTAACTGAAGATTTACTCAAGAATAACTCATGCATGTTGGTTCATAGGAAGACCCAGTTGATACTAGAGTGCAAGGACAATGTACTATCAGTTGTATAATTTTCTGAGCTATATAGATGGTGCATGCAATCAGTTGAGGAACTAAGTTTGGATTGGGAAGTTATGGAAGAAGGATTTCCTCATTAATAGAGGTTAATTCTTCTGGAAATTACGCAAGGAAGTAGGGGCTTGGAAGGAAGCAAAATAGGCTAAGTGTTGGCTTGAGCTAGCATGTGAGCAGTGAGGTAGATCATACTTACACATGGATTTTTCTAGTGTGAACAAGCATTGTATTTTCTTCTCATATCTTCTAGTTAATGCAAGATAGATAGTCGGGGTTTTTGGTAGTTGCTTTCCTGATAGAAATATTGTGTTATCTGCCATTGATACTCTTCCTCTTTCTGCTTATTGTTTTTCAATGATCAAGTTATTGGTTTCAGTTGTAAAGAGTAAATTAGATTATTGTGTTATGTTTTAGTATATCACATGAGCAATTGAATCTAAAGTAAAAATATACATGTATTGGAGCTGAAGACAATATAGAAGAGGAGATTTTGAGTTTGGTTTTGCAGGTGAAATTTGAATTTGCAGTTCATACTTAAGAGTCGGCAAATGGCTTTCTATGGTTTCAGACTTGAGTATGCGTTGGATGGCAGCTCAAATTACATATTTTAAAGGACAAGATGGAAGAAGTGCTGGAAGACAATGGCCTCAAGAAATTCATTAATCAAGACATTCCTAAGCCTCCAACATTGGATGCTAAAGATCTGGTTGAATGGCGAAAGTGTGTGGCAAGGGTGAGGAAGATTATCCTTGAGGGAGCTCGAGATCACATTGTCTCAAGTCTACATGTCAAGAATACTCCATATCCAATGTGGAAGGAATTTAAAGATCTATTTTAGAATAACAGTGCCCATAGGAAGTGGGCACCGAAGGACAAACTCAAAAAGATCAAGATGGAGAAGGGTGACTCAATTCCAAATTACTTGACCAAGTTCACCCATTGTCGGGATGAGCTTGGAAGTATTGGGATTTTGTTTCTGAGGACAATATGGTGAACCTATCTCTTCTAGGACTTCCCAAGATTTGGCACAATTATTAGGACTCTATCAATGGGAGGGAGAAACTGCCAAATTGGGAATGATTATGGTCAGATTTGGTACAAGAAGAGTTTCAACAGAACACCAAAGATTGGACCTCTTCCAAACAAGTGGAAGATAAATTTTCCTTAGCGTGTAAAGCAAAGAAAGCCAAGGGAAAGAAGTCCCAAGGCAAGGCGAGATGCAAGAAGATGGACTTTTTGAAATTCAAGTGTTTTCACTATCACAAGCATGGGCACTATTCCACGAATTTCTCACAAAAGAAAGTAAACAAGAAGGAACCCACAATAGCTGCAGTAGGTGAAGCTCTAGCTTCACAATTTGAATTTGATTTCAATATCATTACATGCATGACCAACATTGTAATGGGAGGCATGTGGTATCTTGACAACGAGAGGTATAACGTTATTGGGATAGGTATAGTTACCTTTTTGAGGGAGTCTGGCTCCCCTCTTAGACTCACATATGTGATGTATGTTCCACAACTAAATAAGAATCTTGTTTCCATTGTGATATTGGAATATCGTAGCTATGCTGTGATTTTTAGTAAGGGAAAGGCTTTCCTTAGGCACATCGCCATGGGACAAGTGAAATAGATCAGTGTATGAGTCAAGAACTTGTATTCTCTTGAGGTACATGATGCATGCAAAGCCTTGAGGAGCAAGGAAAAGGTTAGACACTTGGTGGTTGAGAGGGAGAGTGAATTACCTATCAACATGTAGCCCAAGAAGAAGCCTCAAAAGGAGTCCCAATTGGAGAAGTAGAGAGGAGATTGAGTGGAGAGATCCATTGATGTAGATCTCTCTCTCTCTCTCTCTCTCTCTCTCTCTCTCTCTCTCTTTTGTGATGTGTTTAGTTATTTTCTTTTCATGGCAGATCTTTATGTTTTATCTCCTCCTCTCTCTCTCTCTCTCTTATATTTTTGTGATGTGTTTAGTTATTTTCTTTTCATGGCAGATCTTTATGTTTTATCTCCTCCTATCTCGACAGTCAATATTCTTAGATATTATCTCCCAAGATTTGAATTAGTGGTACCTATGGCTCCATGGTAATGAGGGACTAGAGTATACTTTAGTTTCAAAGTTTTGTAAGAATCTCCAACCTCCTTTTGACACCTTTGGAATCCACTTGTTGGGCCATACATTGTAAGTATCATAGTTGATCCACACACATTACAGGGTTTTCTACCATTGCAGGAGCATTCTTACGTAGATTCACTACATCAATTGGTCTACCACATAGAGGTTGCATGACCTTTACAACAACTCATGTTGGTCTAAAAAATCATGGCATCCTTTCTTTCCCTCTACACTTGGTTTCCCACAGTAGTATGGCCATCATAGAAGCACAATAATGGATGGAATGCGGGAAATAAATATTTAGAGAACTTCATGTAGGTGCCATGAGTTCTATAGAGAATTTTATAGGGTGCATAGTAACTGATTTTTACATTAACTCAAATGTGTTTTTTATGGAATTTGATTGGTTTGAGAAATATCAATTATTGAAGTTACACATGTATGTAATGCTAATGGGTCACATGTACCTTCATTTTTAGGAGTGATTTTCCAAATCCATAGATCACTGTATATAAATTATCTTATATAAATGGATATTTCTCTTTAATACGGCAAATGGGTATTCGATGAAATTTGATTTCATCACCTATAACAAAAGTTATGAACAAAGTTGGAGTGAGATGTCCATTTCCAGAAAAAAAAAAAAAAAAAAAAAACAAAAAAAACAAAAAACAAAAAACAAAAGCCATGGTTATGGGTCATCTAAAAACCTATTGTTATGGGTAAACCGCACAAAAATCTTCTCCAAACATTTCATTTCCAATTTGGTTATGGATCGTCCACAAACCCACACTTATGGATTAACCACACAAAACCCTTCTCTTCATTGGTACTTGGAACATTGTGATTATGGTGGTTATGGATCATCCACACAACCACAATTATGGATTAACCACACATAATCCTTCTTTTGATTTGCTCATGCAATATTTTAATCATGATGGTATATTAAACATAATTGAGTCCCACTTTCTTTTTATCATGGGTGAATGATGGGGACCATCATTTTTTAAGGGGGGAGGGTTGATTTGAATATTAGGGGTTCTTATAGAAGTTCGGATGTATAATGTAAAAGGTGACTTGATAAATATGTAGCCAAAGGACTAAACCCTAATTAAAAATTGGATCTATCAACAAAAAACCTTATAAGAAGGAAATAGGAAGAGTGTGAAGGTTGAGAAGGAGAGGTCCCAAAATTAGCCTCATGTAATGGTTCTTCTTAATGGAATCCTTCTTCTCCAATTCTCTCTCTCTCTGTCTCTCTCTCTCTATCTCTCTCTGTCTCTCTCTCTCTTCATATTTTTGTGATGTGTTTAGTTCTTGCATTTTTATTAATGTTCTTTGTGATTATTTTCATGGAACATATATATGTTTTCTCTCCTCCTATCTCGGCATTCAAGCCTCCTAGATCTTATCCCTCAATGGTTATCCTAAGAAAAGTTGTTAGGGCCAAAAATTCTACATAGTTTTTGGATTCAACATCAAAACCAAGTGAGAAAGAATTAACATGATATTTACCTAAATGTAGGAAAATTTGATCTCCACATATACTTGGTTTGACACAAGGCTCTCCATCGAAAAAATATTAATGCCTCCTTTCATCAATCCTCAATAGTTCAATCTATTTTTATGTTTTATCTTAACCTATATTTTTATACTCTTCATGATAGGATCAGATTCTATAAAAGTGTTTTCTACAGTGAAAAGACAATTCTAGAATATACTCCCATTATGAGAGCACCATGTCGCCCAACAAATAGTAATTGGAAAATAATTGTGTTCACTTGTAGACTTTTATTGATTAGAGAATTACCTTCCCACCATTTAGCTCCATGCAACAATGTCCTAGCCACTAACCACATTTACAAAGTGAACTGGCATCCTACAAATAAGTTATTAATGTTCTCCTCATGTTGTCTACAAAAAATACACATACTTGGACCAAGTTTCAATATCTTTTGAGGGAAGTCCTAAAATGGAATCCAATCATATGGGGCTATCTAGAAAAACAATTTTGCCTTGAAATCTCCTTTCAAGTTCCATAAAATATGCCACCACCATTATTTTTCCACTCTAACATCAACTTAAAAGAGTGAGGAGTAATTTAGCATTATTATGTTTGCACCTGTAAAGGGATTTTTTTGACCAAAGGAGAAAATACTCACTCTCCTTCAAATTTATTGCACTATGTATGAGAGAGAGGTATATCATGTCCAATCCTAAATGAAACCTCCCTCTGAGCCTAGATATCCCCAAAACTTCCATTTAACCCACCAAGATTTTATTTGAATTTCCATTAACACATCACTTAGAGAAAGAATATTAAAGTTTTGAAGAATGGCTCATAATTCTTGTTACACATGATATCAACCTTTTTTCCTTAACCCATGAATCCACCATTTCTTTAATTGTTCTCGCATTAACAATCTTCTAAGCAAACTATGAGCCAATACTACAATACATGGTTGTAGTGTCATTGATTTTCATTGTCATAGCCCATTCTCGCCTAGTTGAGTTTTGTTTTTGTCAACAAAATTAAGTTTTTTTGCAATAGGATTTTACATTGTTCTTGTGTCATGTCATTTTTGTGATATCATCATGATGCTTAAAAGAGACAATAAAATTTTTGTTTTCTTTGGCATTATTACTAAATTATGTCTACGTCAAGTTGAGTTGTTTTTTCATTTTGATTGCATCATGAATGTGTCACTACAATATATCATGCATTTAGGCTATCATGTTTATGTTGTGTTTCTTTAAGATAATGTATTGTTTGTAAATATGTAATGTCCTAACAACATCCTAATATTTAATTGGATAAAAGCTTATGTGTTATAAAAATGTTTTCATATTTCCACACAATTATGATGCCATTCTTCCAAGGAGTTCCAACTGATCATTGACAAGAGTGTACTCTATATAACTCTATGTGAGGAATCATGAGATCATTGTGAATAGAATGATCATAACCTTATGTGATTAATCATAGCATAATTGTGAAGGGAAGAGTATAGAACAAGATGTTGCAAACACATATTTATTTAATTAGGAAAGCATACATCCTCCCTAAAAACCATCTCTTATATTCAAAGTTTAAGCTAATATGATACATTGAAGAGGAAAAACCACCATTCAAGCTACACTTAATAACCTGGTATTGTCATAAACACCTAGCCTAGATTCATGCTAAAAAAATCTTCCATATCAACTTATTTGATTTTGGTGGGCTTGATAGGACCTTGATAAGACATAGCCAATGACATATATAAGAATGTGGGCCTAGTTTTTTATTTCCTTCAATATTATTATCTTCACCATCTTTATTTTTCCCACCACAACCACCTTCCTTGTTCTCCCCACCTATTTCTTTCCCCATCCTTCTTGTCCCCTTCCTGATTGTCTCCATCCTTCTCATGTGGGATATATCCATATAATTTATGGTAGTTTGTGGAGATATAATGGCCCATATTTGTTTTTATATTTAATGAATGGATGGATTGAATCTAAGTATTAATTATTGAACATGCTTTCACATGTTTGATTTATTTTATAAAAGTGTTTTTTTTTTCCTTGCATGTCTATGACTTTTAGGACTAGTATGTGGTTTAATAATCCATGACCTATGGGCATATACACCATAAAAATTACTCAAGGACTGCACCCAACCTAGGCCACACTAACCCTTAACATGGTTAGATATTTTTATGTCTCCTCTTGACTACAACAAGTTTTGAACCTTGGTCACCTTAAGAAACCCTTGAAATTGAATTCTACTAACAAGATTTCACTTAATAAAAAAGAAGTACATGGGAGTGGGATTTGATATACTTATTTTGGAATAGATCATGAGACCATTTTGAATATAGTCTCTTTGGATTCAACCAAAATGTTCAACCATTACCTCAAGGAGTCCCCATGGATTTAGGGTTATAACTTCACGAAAATTAAACCTCACCTAATGGGTGAAAAACTCCTTTCTTTTCACCATTGAATCCACCCCATTTGGGATTATTCTATAAGAGCGTAATATTTTTTTATTAATAATAGTTTTAATCAGTAAAACATACATGATTTAATTGGTAATGATTTATTTACTTATTTATTAAAAAATAGTAAGAATAAGTAATATAACAAACATTTGAAAATAATTTATTAAATGGTAATATTTTTTATTAATAAAAGATTATAATCGAATTAAAATAATTTAATTATATAGGATTACAGTATAACTAATACATTATTATAATTGTTCACCTCGAGGAACTTACTAAATAATAAGGCTCAAGAAATTCATTACAATAATTTCATTATGACCTCAACATGTTACATGCAATAATTAACTTGAATTTCCAAAGAGGATAACAACATTTCTCCAACACCTGAATAAAATCCAATCAACTCAATATTTAATGCAATCACAACACTAAACATTATATGAATTTGTAATACTCAATATATATTATTATTATATATTATATTATTTATTATTATTATTATTTCTAAATAAGAATAACCTAAGTACCCACAGGGGATGAAACCAGTGACCTTATCACAAGGAGTTGACTTAACAGGCATCCCATATCACCGCAATCCAAAGCCCCCGTGGGCATACTCATTAAATATTTAACTTGTAATTAATAAATAAATATATTTATAAAATATATAATGCCAATTTCATGATCAATCAAATATCAAATACCATCCTTTTGCATCCAATTCCTATGTTAAATGCATCTAGTTTACTTTCTTATGGCTAGTCCAAAATTTCGAAGATTCTCCTTAAGCCATATGCTTATGTATTTTTCTATTCATTGATGTCATAATAGTGCAAATTGCAATATATGCAAGGTTTTACCTTCTAAACAATTGTTTTTTTTCTCATCACTTTTATACATCTCATCATGCATTACCACCCATTTCCTAGTGGCCTCCATATTGAACAAAATGAATTTATTTGTTTTACCTTATTCATTCTCAGTTACAATAACAATGAACATTTAATATTATTCACTTTTACAAAGAAAAAATATTTATTCATTAAATAACAAAATTACGATGATTTACATATAGGTAAAATATGTATAAGATGTGTTTCTCCATTTATTTCAATTATATCCACTTTTAATCATTCCTTGTTAGGTCATCATCCCAAATAAGTGGAGCATCTATATGCATTTGTTTTAGGAACTCATACATATAGAATAAAGTTGCATTAGAAATGTACCATTTTCCCTTCACTCTTCAGGTTGTGTGCATTGACTTACAAACCCCTTAAATGTTTTTGACATACCTAAACGTTAATTCCTCACTGATATTGTAATTAACTATGTTAATGGCCTGTGTGGGCATGTAAATTTGAATGGGTTAAATACTCGTAAATATTACAATTATATTTCAATGTTAACTGCCAAACAACTCATGAACAGGTGTAGCCTTATACATATCATGAGAATACACGAGAGAAGGAAGACAGTAAGGGGGATATGGTCTCATTGTTATGGTCTCGGTGAAGGTGCAACAATGGTGTAGCAGCAATGATCTCAGTGAAGGTGCAAAAATGGTGCGACAGTAATGACCTTTGTGGTGTAGTATTCATGGATGCAGTGTTGTAGCAGTTATGATTTCAGTAGCAGCGATGATGATCTCAACAATGATAAAGAAGAGGATTGGTGTCTTGGCCTTAGAGTGGTAAAATAGTTCAAGGGTCATGGTCTTGGTATTTGTCATATTGGAATCTCTATAAGAAGAATTTGTGAGGGTTTTCCTCTCAAAGAGTGAGAGGTTTTAGCTTTGGCATAAATCCAACATCTTGTGTTCTTGTCTCTTTTGTTTTGGTAACTATTTGATGAATTAAGAAAACACACTCTAATAATTAAAGAAGATAATGCTAATAAGAAAAAGTAAAAAGTACCTCACAGATAGTTATCATTGTGAGAAGAATCTTATTAACCTAATTGCCCTAGATTCTTCAACATGGTATTAGAGCTAAGGTGTTGAAGTTAAATGAAGGGTAGCAAAGAGACATTCAAGCATCAAGTTTCAAGAAGGACATGAAAGCAAGTTGAAGGTTATCAAAGAAAAGGATCAAGATATACATTGAAGAATAAAACCCTAGATCAAACCATAGATTGAGGAAGTAGTCTACAACAAAAAGATATTTTTTTTTCTATAGTCATCATTAAAAGGAAACCATGACCCTCATCAAGTTGTCTATAAAATAGGGTAGCTCGAAGGACCTGAAAAATGAAGATCACATCATCTTGGACAAAGTCGAAACCCTAATAGCAGTTTTGATCTACACTACAAAAGAAGGCAAAGCATATTGAAGGAATTACCATCATCTTCAAAGTTATAAAACAAGAAAGGATCATCTCCTTTCCCTAGAAGAAGATCTTCTATGGAAGCAACAAATCATCCTCATCAAAAGGAGTAACATTTTCTACTAGAGACAGGATTTTTTCATTTGAAAGAAGATCATCCAAGAGGAAGCTCTAATACATCTTCTTCAACTAGTGATCAAGTATAAAAGTTCATCTTCACTTTTCAAGTAGGTACCTTTCATTCATTAATTTATTTGGTAAAATGACTTCATGGTTACAAGGAGATCTATAAGTTGGATAGGTCATTGAAATTCCTAGCATAAGAAAGGAGGATAGATATAGTCCCCAAAAGAGAAGCAATTGATGTCTATGGAAATGCCTCTAAAGGTAAAGCATTGTTTGAATGCATGGAAAAGGATCAAGGGACTTATAGGATTCTTATGAAACTAGACAAAAGTCCTCTCATCTCTATGTAGCAGTGAAGACATCAAAGAGATATATGAAATCCTAGAATATATATTCGTTATAAGATCTCAATTGTGAGATCTTGGAGAGATGATAAGAATATAATCATCATTGTTCATAAATGCACTAAAGTCAACTCATTCGACAACTTGTGGTCTCTATGAAAAAGATAAGTTGAGGGAAAAAGTGTTGAAGGTTAAAGGACTCAAACATTTGCAGAAAAGAAAGGGAAGTTTGGTTGTCAAAACAAGTCAGAACAGTATAGCTAAGGTTCAATTTTATGGAAAGAAAGCTGATATCACTGGAAATATGGAGAAAGCTAAAGAAAAGGGCCAAGGAAAGAGGGAGTAACATATATCTACTATGATTGAGATGATATCCCTCACAAAAGGGTCTTGTCATAAGCTCCTAAACCTTTTGTTATAAATATGACCATGATAAATAATAAGATGCATCATGGCATCATGAAAGCATTCAAAACAAGAGCTCGTAACATCACCACGGGAATCATGAAGGAAAGATGAAAAAAATCCATGGCAGTTAGACATGAAGGATATAACTCTTAAGAACCTCATTGGACATTGAAGGAAAGGTTGAAGTCATCCAGGACAAGGCTCATCATACATCAAGTAAAAAATGAAATATCTCCCAGATGGGGATATGAAAGATCCTCAAGATTCTTTGATGGAATCCTCATTTGAGGGTTCACTGAACTAGAGAGGAAGGAAGTGTTTCATCAAGAAATCCAACTTATGGAATTCATAGACGATGGTATGTTGACATAAGAGATGAATAAAATCAAGGGGTTCAAGACACTTCAATCAAGGAAGCTAATGAAAGAAGCCTCAATTATCTAAAGGTAAAATGAGGTATGTACACTTGTATTTAATATTATAAAGTCATGTCATATGGTTGCGGGTAACATGGATCAATACTTCTATCTCAAGAAGAATGATTGAAGAAAGGAAATCTCCTCCTTTGAGAAGATACATAAAGGCATGAGTTATACCAGTTGAAATCAACATGATATGTCCTCATATGAAGTACGAGGTGGTTGACTACAATTAAGGAAGTTTGATTGGAAGCTCCTGGGAATGAAATTTGTAAGAAAGGAAGAGATCGTGAGATATGCAACCATAATTAAGGAAATCAACATCCAAAAAGACCAAGAAGATTCGACTAGGAAATCTCTTGGAAAGATATGAAGACTCTAATGGAAGTCTGAAAAATATGGAGACCCTTAACAATGGATATCTTTGGGAAATGTGTCAACATGTATGCAGGATGTTGATACCTACATGAAGATTTCATGATGAAGAGCCATATCATAAGGTACTATTTGATTTAATGCTATGTTTTGATTTCTTGAATAATATATGCATGAGTTCATGCATGGCTACTAGAACAAGAGTTGTAAGTGCAAGTACAACTAACATTCATGTGGTGGATGAAAATTCCTAAAAGAAACATGATGAGGAAGAAGTAGCCATATGACGAAGGTTTCATATATGTATCAAGAAGGACACTTTCGATGAAGAAAGGAATGAAATGATGGACCAAGAAAGAAAGTGATCGATGGCTGATGCCCTACAGAAGAAGATTGACTAAATTTCATGATATCAAGGAAATAAAGTGATCAAGCAGCTCAAGGATCCATAAAAAGGAATTTTCTGATGAAAAGAACAGTCCCTAACTGAAAGGGAGCTTTGAAAAGTCCCTAATTAAGAGGGATATTGGACAAGTCCCTAATCAGAGGGATCTTGGGTACATTCCCTTATGGGAATGGGCATATCTTCCCAAGTTGAGAGGGAGAGATAGACACAAAACTCTTGCCTTCACTTGGGAAGAAAGAATGGAGGATTGGGTAGTCATCTAGCATCTTGTTAGGTCCCTATAATACTAGTGATTACCCCATTAATTTTGTCATTGTATCCTTTATTGTGATTATTGTGACCCTATTGTCTCCATATTGTTATTATTGTGCACCCAAGAAACCCACTATTGTTATTTATGTGGCCTTATATTATTATGGTTAGGTCGGCTTGGGTTATATTGTGACCTCTTAGATTCCTATATATAGAAAGGAGGTTTTGTCATTTGGATCATCCAAGAGTTATTCATTTGTGTAATGTAAAGGAGGTTTTCCCAAAGAGGCTTATTTTGAAGGCATTAATCTCTCTTTTCTATCTTTTTGTGCACTAGTTTTATAACATTTGGTATCAGAGCTTTGGATTCTAGGGGTTCGTTGCCCCAAACAAGTCATCATGGAATTTTCGCTATAAATTTGTTTCTGCAATGTTTCAAAATCTAAAAAAACAAACCCATTTTAGAAGACATTGCGCTGAACCTTGATTCCAAATTTCAGATCTTTTCACGCTATATTTTCAAAGATATGATCTGAGGAAGTTAGGGTTTCTGCAGGCTCCTGAATTACATCACAAACAGGTGACCTTGGGAAAATTGTCATAACTTTCTCTCTAAGAATCAGATTGAAATTTCATAAGAAGTTACAAAAAGAGGGTGGCTTTTAGTTTTTTGTGTATTTGTTTTAGGTCCTAAGGTTAAAACAATGATACTTGGCACTTCGTACAAGTTTGCTCTTACGAAAAGGTATATAATCAGGTCATCTTGGGAGATTGCGCATAACATTTTCTTCAAGAATCCAATTTTGATTAGACTGGTGGAATTTGAAAGAGGACATAGAGAGCTACCGCAGATCTAAATTTTAGAACTAGAAGATCAGAAATTACAAAGATACATCAGGTTCAATATCAAGCGCTTACAAAGTGAAAAAAAGGTGTGTATTTTTTTTAAATATTTGCATAAGCTTGGTTTGAAAAATTAGTTGGAAGGAATTCAAAGGGCATAGTGAAGCATTATTATCGGTAATTGATACCCCGAAGAAAGAAAATGGAAACATCTAGTAAACAACTTGAAAGCTCTAGCATGACTCATGAAGAAGAGGAAGAAATGCTACATGATATATCAAAATTACGAGACCAAGTGCAACAAATGTCACTCTCACAAAAGCTAACAGAAGATAAGATAAATGGCGTGGAATCTAAGATAAATTGCATGGAAGCTAAGATGAATGGCATGGAAACTAAGAGGAATTTCGTGGAAACTAAGATGGATAGCATGGAATCTAAGATGGATGGCATGGAAGCTACGATGGATGGTATGAAAACATTGCTACTAGAAAGGCTTCCTAATGGAAAACGGTAGGAGAAGAAACTCATAATGGGAACAAAAGGAATGTTAATCATGATTTGAAGAATGACAGCATGGAAGATTTGAAGAAAGACATTGAAGGATTGAAGGAAGGTTTGACAAAGTTGCTGCAAGAAAGGCTTCTTAATGGCAAAAATGTTGTAGAGGAAACTCATGATGAGAACAAAAGAAATGTTAATCATGATTTCATAGACTCTAACATTGGAACAAAGACCCAACATGTTCCAAAGATCGATATGAGGAAGTTTGATGGCAAGGATCCTGTAACATGGATACTACAGATGGAGCAATTTTTTGATCTCCATAATGTGCAAAACACACAAAAGGTACACATTGCAACTTTATTTTTGGAACCAAACCAGTTTGTATGGTATCAATGGCTTTGCTCTCGTAAACAAATTGTGAGTTGGGCAATTTTTACGAAAGAAATGACAGCACGTTATGAGGATATGAAAAACAACACTTTTTTTAGCCAATTGATAAAGCTCAAGCAAAAGGGTTCAATGAGGGAGCACATTGAGGAATTCCAAAAATTGAATATAAGGGTAAAAGATATTCGAGAGGAGCATAGGATTGACATGTTCATAGGGACTTTAAATGATAACATCCAACATAAAGTTCGCCCTTGGGAACCTGACTCATTGGAGAAGGCATTCAAGTTGGCAAGAAAAATGGAAAGCAAAATTATGGCAACAAGGAAGCCTACCACTCACAACTATAAGGATGGAAGTGTTGTTTCCCCCAGCCATCCACAACCTACAAGGTTGAAACCCCAACAATTGGAAGAAAAAAAGCAAAAGGGCTTTGTTATAGCTGTGATAGCAAATACACTAAAGGTCATAAGTGTGCTGAGAAGAAATTATTTTACATAGATTGTGAAGAGGAGGAAGAAAAGGAAAAAGAAACACTGAAAGAAGAGGATATACACCAGGTACAAACCCTAGAGAAAGAAGAAATGAATCCAACCATATCTTGTAATGCATTGGCTAGAATTACCACTCCTCAGACTATCAAGATAGAAAGACATATCAAGAAGAAAAATGTAATAGTGTTTATTGATTTGGGAAGTACCCATAATTTATTCATTGTAAGATAGCTAAGGAATTGAATTGCTTCTTATATCCAGCACCAGAGTGTCAAGTGATAGTTGCAAGTGGAGGAACCATAAATTTCCATGGAAAGTGCCATAATATCAAGCTATCCATGGGAGAATATGTATTGAATAGCCCAATGATTTCCATTCCAATGGGTGGTGTTGATGTTGTACTAGGAGTCCA
>APFE031011074.1:0-13273 GCA_000404065.3 Pinus taeda
TGTAATGTAAAGGAGGTTGCCCCCTCGAAGAGGCTGAATTCTAAGGCGTTGATCTATCTTTTCTATCTTTTCTTGAGCTGGTTTCATAACACAGAAGCCAAAACAAAGGTGGAAGAAACAGTCCAACAAATGCTCAAGGAAGAGGCAGGAATCCAAATCAGAAGCAAGGCCACGGCAGCAGTCAACAAAGTGGATAGCATCATGCTCAAGGACAAAGGTATGAAAAATCCAATGTCCAATGTTATTATTGTAAAAAATATGGGCATTATGCCAATGAATGTAAGAAGAAGCCGCATGATACGAATAATAGATCTAGTGCAAACATTACTAGAGAAAATATAAGCCAAGATAATGTGCTTTTAGCTTGTAACATGGCTGAAACAAAGAGTGATGATATATGGTTTCTAGACTCTTGTTGCAGCAACAATATGATAGGAAACATAGCCTTGTTTTCTAAATTAGGTCAAAATGTGAAATCAAAAGTCACACTTGGGACTGATAGTAAAATTTATGTTATGGGAAAAGGAGAATTTAAAATATTTACAAATAAAGGTGAAAAGAAAACCATAGCAGATGTCTATTATGTTCCTGGAATGAAATGTAACCTCTTGAGTATTGGTCAGCTTGTTCAAATGGGTTACAATGTTTTCTTTGTGAATGATGTATGCACCATCATGGATAGAGCACCCAACAAAAGATGTATTGCTGAAGTGAAGATGACAAGGAACAGGATGTTCCCTCTTACAATAAAGACAAATTTGAAAAATAAAGAAGTAATAGCAGCATTGTCACAAAAGGCTTTCCAAAGCGTACCAAAGGATGAAAATTGGTTGTGGCACTTGAGATTTGGACATCTCAACTTTGGAGGTCTTAACTTGTTGAGTAGAAAAAGAATGGTAAGAGGATTACGATTGATAGAGAAACCGGACAGCCTTTGTGAAGGTTGTATCTTGGGGAAACAACATAGAGAATGTTTTCCATCTGGGAAAAGCATAAGGGTAAAAGCAACCTTAGAGATTGTGCACTCAGATTTATGTGGACCAATGCAAACTCCATCACTAGCAGGCAGCCAATATTTTCTAACATTCATTGATGATTTTACTAGAAAAACTTCAATTTATTTCATGAAGAACAAAAGTGAAGTGTTTGAAAAATTTTGAAATTTCAAAGCACTTGTAGAAAACCAAAGTGGGCTACATATTAAAGTTCTAAGAACTAATAGAGGAGGTGAGTATATCTCCAAATAATTTCTATGTTTTTTTAGAGAAAATGGAATTCACAAACAGTTTACCACAAGGTACACTTCGCAGCAAAATGGAGTTGCTAAAAGGAAGAACGAGACAATCATGGATATGGCGAGGAGCATGTTGAAGGCAAAGAATTTGCCAAATGATTATTGGGTTGAAGTTGTACATTGTGCACTGTACATTTTGAATAGATGCCCTACAAAAGCAGTGATGAACAGAGTGCCGAAAGAATCATGGAGTGGCAGAAAGCAAGGAGTCACCCACATGAAATTTTTTGGATGTGTGGCTTATGCACACATTCCATATTAGCTAAGGAAGAAGTTGGACAACAAAGGGGAGAAATGTATTTTCATTGGATAAAGTGAGGAATCCAAAGCTTACAGGTTGTATATCCCATCTACCAAGATGTTTTTTGTGAGCAGAGATGTTGAGTTCATTAAGGAGAAAGCTTGGGATGGAAGCATAGAGAAAAAAGTGAATGTTAAAAACTGTTTGTCTCATGATGAAGATAATGAGGAGATGGCTGAAACACATCCCCAAACCGTAGCACCAACACAAGGGCAGTAAGAAACACCCTTGAGGAGAAATGAAAGTGCTTCTCCAAGCACACTACAAGGAGGAAATTCAAGTTCTTCTTCAAGCACTTGTACGCCAAATGAAAGAGGTAGGAAGTTGAGAAGTTTAAGTGATATTTATGAACAAGAGACAACAAATGAAGGTATGAATTTTTTTTTTGCTTTATATTGTCATGTTGATGACCCTATTCATTTCGAAGATGCTATTAAGGATAGGAAATGGATAGAAGGTATGGATGAGGAGATCAGCGCCATAGAAAGAAACAAGACATGGGATTTAGTTGAACTACCAAAAGGAAAGGAAGTCATTGGAGTTAAATGGGTCTACAAGACCAAGAGTAACACTGAAGGAAAAATAGAAAGATACAAGGAAAGACTTGTTGTCAAAGGATATAAGCAATAGTTGCGAGAGACTATGAGGAAACTTTCGCACCGGTTGCTAGAGTGGAAACCATGAGATAAGTGCTATCCATAGCAACACAAAACAAGTGGAAAGTTTACCGAATGGATGTGAAGTCAGCATTCCTAAATCGAGTGCTAATGAAAGAGGTTTACATTGAACAACCTCCAGGCTATGAAAAGAAAGGCCAAGAGAAAAAAGTGTGCAGATTGAAGAAAGCTCTTTATTGGCTAAAGCAAGCACCAAGAGCATGGTACAGCAGGATAGATTCCTATCTACTGGAAAATGGATTTGAAAAGTGTGAGGGATAACCCACCCTCTACATGAAAGAAAAGGATGGTAAAATACTAATTGTTGTGTTATATGTTGATGATGTTATTTTCATAGGTAATGATGATTTTCTCATTGAAAATTTCAAAACAATCATGAAAGAAGAATTTGAAATGACTGACATGGGTTTGTTGAAATACTTCTTAGGAATGGAAGTAGAGCAAAATGAAAATGAGATCTTTATCTCACAAGAAAAATATGTAAATGAAGTGTTGGAAAGATTTAATATGCAGGACAGCAAGGCAGCAATCACTCCATAAGTGATGGGATTAAAACTCAACAAAGAGGATAGCAGCAGATATTTTGATCCTAGTTTGTACAAGAGCATAGTTGGCAACCTTATGTATTTGACTGCAACTAGGCTGTATATTATGCATGTTCTTAGTTTAATTTCCAGATTCATGGAGAGGCCAAAAGAAGCACATTGGCAGGCAGCAAAAAGATTTCTGAGGTATGTTAAAGGTACTAAAAGGTTTGAAATTTTATATACTGCTTTAAAATGTTTAGATTTAGTTGGATACACTGATAGTGATTGGGATGGAAGTGTAGATGATTAGAAAAGCACATCTGGTTATGTTTTTCACATGGGTTCAGGAGTTATTTCATGGGCTTCTAAGAAAAAACTTATTGTAGCGTTGTCTACAGCAGAGGCTGAATATGTGGCAGCTACAATAGCAGCATGTCAAGCAGTTTGGATGAGAAGGATGTTAAGGAGTTTAGGCCAAGAGCAGGCAAAAGGAACTGTGATTTATTGTGACAATAGCTCAGCTATTGCATTATCCAAGAATTTCGTGCTTCAACACATTGACACAAGGTTTCATTACATCAGGGAATTGGTAAGCAATGGAGAAATTGTTTTAGTACATTGCAGAACTCAGGAGAAGGTTGCAGACATTCGAACCAAACCATTGGGAAAAAAGGTTTTGAGTTTTTGAGAAAATGTCTGGGTATGAATGATAACCTAGCAGATGAAACTAAAGGGGAGTGTTGAAATATTATTTTCAACTGCATTCCCAGTCCTTTGCCATACCCTACAATGACGTATCCGCCACTAAACAGCTGCAGCTATAGTCCTTGTCTGAATTCACCATTACACAGCGATTTATTACGGAATGGTGGTCATTCACGAAATGGTGGTAATTTATTACGGTTGGTAAAAATAGTAAACAAGGTTTTACTACGGACATGGAGAATGCACCGCAACATCCAGAAATTTCAGGAATTAAACTTATTTGTCAGCCCCTCCATACCTTGTTTTAATTTCTAGTCTGGTCATCAAAATTTCAAGTAGTTTTTTCTTTGGGGTTCACACAATCGTTTTTTTTTGGTTTCCGTATATGAAATGTAATTTTTTTTTTCTTTCTGAGTACTGTGAGCTGACCAGAGATGGAGTTTTCTTTGTAATGCACAGCAATACAGAGATAGTTTTTTTTTTGTAATATGCAGCAGCCCGTATGTATGAATGAAAAATTTACACACACCAGTGTAAGATTTTTGAGCTGAAATAGAGTGTTTTGTAGATGCACAACAATGAAGACACAGTAGTGCAAAGACAGACATATTAGTACAAAGACATAGCATTTTGCTTTCTGTAATGTACAACAGTGCATAAACAGTAATGTAATTTTTTTTTACACAGTAAAATTTTTGAATTGCCTCTGAAGTAGCCTTGTTGTAATCCCTCTGTTAGAGGAAGTATTGTTAATGAATACAAAGTCCCTTTTCTTGTGTGTTGTTGAAACTCTGTTATCATAAAATATTTTATTTTTTTTGTTGTGTCAAAAACAGAGTGTTGCTGAAACACCAGTTCTGCGTTACTGAAACACCATATTCCGCAAATGATTTTTTTTTAAATTTCCTGTGTTAAAAACAGAGTGTGAAAAACAGAGTATTATTCTCTATTTGTCTATTCTGGAATTATCAGAAATTCCCAACAAAGTATAAATGGTTAACGTTTAACATTCAACAAATTTGATCTGATGTCAATGTTTCCCCTGGTTAAAAATTGATTTAATTATTATGAATAAACAAAATATAAATTAAATATTGGTTTTACGGAAGTGGAGTTTATATGTGGGTTCAATTAAAAAATAATAATAATACGTTAAAAGTGTGTTTATATTTTAGAGTAGTTGCACATATGCTATATGAAAAGGTGAAAATCAAAACTAGAACTTTAGCAAGCATTTCTGAAAGTTTTAGAAGCGATATCCAAGTCAAGCAAGGTGGCTTGAGGAGTGGTTAAATTCACAAGGGGGTGATGGTATCCATTTTTTGCAAGGTTTTTGTAAGGCATCTTTTGTATGTAGTTGACCTTATTATGATCGCTAAATCTGTTCTTGGTTTGCAAAAGCACTTATTGTCCCTTAAGAATTTTTGTAGAAGGGTGGGGACGCAAGTCAATATTAGAAAAATGAAAGTAATGGTTTTCTCTAAAAAAAGAAAACATAACCAACATAAGTTCCACTTGGGAGGAAACATTTTGGAAGAAGTTGTGGATTACAAATACCTCATAATTGAAATAAAAGAACTTTGGGGGATTGGAAAGCATTTTATGCTTTTCAAAATAGGTTTAGAGACGAAGAGTTATGGAACTTGAAAACCACTCAAACTCTTTTTGGGTTTCTAGTGATTCCAGTGATTCTCTATGGTTGTGAAGTGTGGGAGAGCAGTACATCTGACATGTAGTGTAAACAAATTGAGAAAATTGAGAAGCGTTTGATTACAAACAAATTCAAAATTACAAGTGTAGTTCTTTACTCTATTTTGTTAGCTGAAAGAGGGGCTTCTCTTATTGAATAAATTTCTATAGTGCGAGTCATAAGGTATTTAAATAAAAGTGAGTAAATGGAAAAGTGAAGATGGCCTAAGGTTGTTCTTAATGACATATTGTGCAAAAGAAAAAATACTTAGATGGAGAAAAATAACAAATGGTTTATTAAATGGGGTATTTGCTTGAACATGTGTCTCATAAATAGTAAAGAGATAAAATATTTCGTTATGGATAAGTTCCAGAAGGGTACATGGGATAAGGAGCTAGGGGAAAGAAAAAATACAATATTGAAGTGTTTTAATCCCACTCATAATCATCAACAAAAAGCATACATAGAGGCCACTATTTCTTAAAGAGCCAAAATTCTTATTGCTCGGTTAAGGATTAATTCTCATCAACTCTGTTGTGAAACAAGGTATTGGAAAAGGAAAAAAGAAGCATGGCAGGAAAGAGTATATATTTTTTGATCTTCTGGAAAAGTGGAAATAGTAAGCATTTCATTTTAGAATGTGAGGCCTTCAAAGACAACAAGGAAAGTTATGTAGATATTCTAGCATCTAGCTCCTGGGATAATCCATTTAGCAAGGGGTTTGTCAAGAAGCTATGAGCATTTATTGTGAGGTTTCACAAGAAAATGGTCAAATACATCAACCCGATGAAGAAGCAGTCTTTCCCATAATCTATCTTTAGCCTTGTGGACATTATAATAATTTTCCTTCTTTCTTTCTTATGGTAATGTAAACAATACTAGTTAATCATATTTCTTAATTTTTGTGGTGGCATTCCACAATACAATATTTTATTAATTGTTTTATTTTTTTATAAAATTTTTATGTGCCTATATTTAAGTTAAACGGAAGGTACTAGCTACGATGCAGTCCTTGTTAATTATTGTTTTATATTAAATGAATAAAAAGAATATACATTAAAAATGTTCATGCCTATTTATTTTTCTTAGATATTATAATTTATTTGATTTATTTATTTTTAACTATGTTCGATAAGTTGGTTTATTTTGGAATAGAAATTCCATCATTTTAATTTAATTTTACATATTTATCGGTTCGATAGGTGGTAAATTTACCTCCATGGAATATTTTAGGATGTTGTTAGTAGTATATGTTGGCAATATTGTCATTGATGGCAAAGGAGCAGCAAGGTAAGCAGGAGCATGGCACAAAGGAGAAGCAGATACATTGATGGTTTGACACAACATTGATGTTGGCATGTTGATGGCTTGATGCTTGGATAATGTTGTAGAGATTGTTTAACGAATAATTTGTGGTGACGCTAATTTGTTATTAAAGGGAATTGTTGTGAATCCATGACAACAAAGGCAAATCTCCATGACAGTAAAGGCAAGATTCCATGATAGCAAAACAAGACAAGACTCAAGAAGGTTGAGGCAACGACATAAAGAAAAGATGAATTTGAACATATATATGGATTTAGAGAGTGAATGTCGCATATATGTGCTTGCATTATTTTCATATGTTGTGTGCATATTGTTTACATTGGAAAATGCTTGCATGTGTTGCGGTGGTATAATGTTGTTTTTTCCACTATGTTGATATTGACGCACCTAATAATTATATATGTTTGAAATAATATGTAGTGGAGCAATAATTTATTTTATAATACTAAAAATATAGAGAATTTGGAAATGAATAAGTGGAAGGAAAGGAGTCAAGCATGTTCACTTTATATCCTACTTATATAGCTTTATGATATCGTAGTGTTTTCCAAGTCAGATCAATAGCATTTGGATCATCTTAGGCAGGTCTTTATTAAGTGTAGGAAATATGGCATCTCGTTAAATCCTAAAATTTCTTTATTTGGTTTGGAAGAAGGAAAACTATTAGGCCACATTATCTCCAAAGATGGAATATGAATTGATCCAACCAGGATTGAGGCTATTTTGAAAATAGCTCACCCCGGGAACATTAAAGAACTTTAGGCATTTTTAGGAAAAATATTTTTTTTAAGAATATTCATCTCGAATGTAGCTGAATTGATTAGACTATTAAATAACATGTTGAAGAAATATTCAACTATTAAATGGATAGTAGAGGCTAAAAAATCATTCAAAGATATAAAACTAGCCTTGACTCAAACACCAGTCCTCATAAGTCCAATGTTTGACAGAGATTTTATCATTTTTTCTTTTGCATCTGAACATAGTATTATTGCAGTTTTACTACAAAAGAATGATCAGGGATTCGAACAACCAATAACCTTTTTTAGTAAAGCTCTAAGTGATTCATCCTTAAAGTATAACATAATGGAAAAACAAGCTTTTACTTTGGTACAAGCAATCAAAGATTTCAAAGTATATATCTTGTATTCTCACATATAGCTTATGTTCCCAATGTTGTAGTCAAAGACATTCTAACGCAGATTGGAATTGACGACAAGAGGGGAAAGTAGATAGCTACCGTATTAGAGTATGCCATAGAGATTAAACCTACAAAATTAATCAAAGGCCAAGGGCTGGCTAAACTTATGGCTGAAACCAATTGTGAAGCTCTAGGTATAAATTTTATTCTAGGACTAGATAATGAAGAGGAGATGGCGACTCCATAGATCAGCCAAGCATTTTTAGACTCACCTTGATATGCTGATATAATATACATTCTACAAAATTTACAAGCTCCTCGAGGGTTATCCAGAACTAAAAGTAGGTTCTTGAAAATGAAACCTTTGAAATTTTACATAATGGATAATACTTTATTTTGGAAAAATCATGAAGGCATTTTGTTAAATTGTTTAAGGAAGAATCGAACAAAGTACTCCAAGAATTTCATGTAGTTGATTGTGGAGTACACCTCTACTCGAAGACAACAGTTGATAAAATCCTAAGATATGGATTTCATTGGCCAACCTTGTTTTTTGATGTAAAAACGTTTGTAACATCCTGCCACAAGTGTTATATCTTTAAAGGAAAAAGAAAGCTTTTTCCTTTACCTTTGAAACCCATTTCTACTGAAAAACCATTTCAATAATGGGGTCTAGACTTCATTGCCGAAATTCACCCCGCCTCTTCTACTCAACATAGATGGATACTGACTACGACAAGTTACTTTAAAAAGTGGATAGAAGCCATTCCCTCCATACAAGCCACTGATACTATCATCATAGGTTTTCTAGAGGCCAATATTCTATCTAGATTTGGTTGTCCAAACAAAATTATCACAGACAATGATGAAACATTTAAATGAAAAAGCATGATTGATTTCTACCATAAATACCATATAACCCTTGGTCACTCTACAACCTCTTATCCCCAAGGAAATGGACTTACAGAATCCTCCAACAAAAGCTTAGTGAATATTATTAAAAAATTGTTGGAAGACAATAAGAAAACATGGAACAAGAAACTGATCAATGCTTTGTGGGCATAAAGGCTTACAACTAAGAAATCCATTGGTACCAGTCCCTATCAGTTAGTCTATCGAATGGAAGAAGTTTTCCTTTCATCATTAGGAATAGCAGTAATTAAACTACTGTAGGAATCCCAAGTCGAGCCAAATGATATTCAGAGGAGAATCAATCAGACCATTCATTTGCATCAAACCAGGGAGGAAGTATACATTAGAGCCCAAGCAATACAAGAAAAACTTAAGAAAATTTTTGATAAAAGAACCAACATAGAAGACTTCTATCTTGGTGACAAATTTTTGAAGTGGGACTCCAGAAGGGAAGACAAACCAAAACATAGGAAGTTTGACTTCCTGTGGAAAGGTCCATACATGATATATGCCTTTAGAGGGAATGATTCTTATTTTATCAAAGAGTTAAATGGTGCAGAGTTAGAAGGAGGACGAGTCAATGGTCAAATGTTGAAGCACTACATTGATTCAAGCTACTAATTTTACCAATTTCAGTTGTACATAATATATCCTCCAAAATGTTCAAGTGTTGATTGGATGGTTAAGTTTTGGAGTTAAATCTCGAAGAGAAGGCCCTAAGCTTTGAATATTATCACTATCATAGATATCAATAAAGCAGCAGAATCAAAGGAAATTAGAGAGTAAAATCACAATCTCTCAGAAGGCCATTGGTCTGCATTTCTTGACTTTCCACCAGGGAAAGCCATCCCCAAGTGGAGGCATTATTATGTTCTTATACCAATATGTGTCATAATTTATGATTGACTTAGTTATCTCCAAAATATGTACATACCTTTGCTTCTGAAAATGTTTTCCATATTTGTAAAATATAAAAAAAATAAAAAAATGTAAAGTGGGTATGTCCTAAAAGAAAAATCAAAAGACAAAAAAAGAATGAGAAAGGTCAAAAGAGGGAAAGTGGACCCCAAAGAAAAAGGAAACACCTTGAAAGTGTGCAAGTCAAAATGCCACTGCTATTTTATTTTTTGTATAATAATGATTGTGTGCAATTTGTTACTTATGCCACAATCCATGGTAGTCAAATAGTGTAAACTTGACTATTTCATGTTTTCAATTTCTATGTCTATAGATAGAGAATAAAATCTGACGAAACTATTTAATATTGGCAGATAAGTAGATAGGTAGAGTGAGTAAAAGGAGCTGAACTATTTAATCTGAGCCCTTGGATGTAATAAGGATAGACTTAGACAGATTTCCATTGTAAAAGAAAGAAAATGTTTCATAAGGGCTTTCCAGCTTAAGTGTGCCCTAATAAAATGTAGAAAAAGTGGTAGGGTGTGCAGGTGGGTAAGTAGATGAATGGTCACAGAATGGTGTATGATGAATGATTAGTTGAAACTCATATCATTTACTTCCATCATCATAATACTTTAAAAATATGGATAACAATGAGGCATTTACAAAGTCAGGTTATTAATTTCCTCGTTCCTTCTACCCCTAATATCACTAATTTCCCACAAATAACAATAAAAGCACCTAAAACCTTAATTCAAAGGGGCTCGAAGCATTTATCTGACTTTTGGAGGGACCGGACCCTTGGCCCAATTGAATTACAGGTTCCAAGTGTTAAAACCGCCTCATCAACATTCACCCCCTCCATAATTCATTCATCTTCCCTCAAACCCCCTTTTCCCAAAGTAAAATCACTATTTTCTTGGGAAAAGTAATTATTCCCATACAAAACCCCTTTTCACAGAAAAAACCGACAGAATGCACCTAAGCCTAAGTTATAATGTTTAAATGCGAAAATGTGAATATATTTTGAAGCATTTTACTTAGCGCATTCTTATTTTTGTTTTCATTTCATATTAACATTAATTTATTATAGTTAACTCCCGGAAAATACGCCCGGTCCCCATATGTATTATTAAAACCCCTTACGTTAATATCCCACCCCGGTTTGAAATATAAACCCCAATAAAGAAATAATTAGATGAATTAATTAATCAACAAATAATTAGCCTATCTGTGATCAATTAAGACCTACAACCCTCTGCTGCATTAAAAAGGAATTAATTAATTAATATGTGATTAATTAAGAAGCTTCCTCCAATCACATTGACCCCGACATCATTAATCTCCCTAATCCATAGTTACTATCCCATCGGGCCCCTCCATTAAAGCCCAATCAAGTCCCCTTCCTGACCACTGCACGATCTGACCCCTTCAGATCTAACAACTGACACTCATATTGGGCGGCCTCTGATGCCAACCTTTACCCACCTGATGTGAGTGGGTTTACTATTTATCCCACCATTATGTGTCGCCGGATGAATGGCATCGGGCGGACCTCTCCCAATACCGCCATACCCTCATAAGCAGTGTGATAAATTCTGCTTACTGCCTACGCTTACCACATTCGCTAAATGACAAAACATCATTTATGTCAGTTGGTGCCAACTGTCACTTTCGAGCGCCAACTGTCACATTTCCATTATACACACCAAAAACATTGACTTTTCCAATAAACCCAAAAATACTCATTATTTTTGTTTTACCTAGAAAAGGACCTTCTGTTCTCCATGGACACTCAGAGTACGTTCAAGCTGTTAGCCTACTTCCAACTGTCAACCTTTAGAAGCTGATGAACTCCATATTGCCATTGCAGACCCATGCAATCCGTGCAAACAATGCACCAGAGTCATTTCTCCCTTCATGCAACCATCACTAGGTATTTACCCGTTTTACTGAGAAACCCCATTTTTGTATTGAACCTATACCAAATTACTATAAAAACCAAGTATTTTAGTGAAAGTAAGATGTTCGACAGTCTAAAGACTCCCTGAAATGACCCAGTTCTTCATAATTCCTTAAAATTCCCTACCCTCATCCTTGAAATCTACAAGAACCGAGGATGGATGTTCTAGTTGCCTTAAATGTCATGCTAGTTACCACTCCCCTTAGAAATTTAGAACATCTTCCCCTGGCTGACAAAGATTCCCAGATAAAATTCCTCACCTTTGACGAAACCCCTTTGAAATTGCATTGCAAATATCGGGATATCTACTTCAACCATGTAGATAGGATAGGTCTCTAGGAGTCGAACCTACCCAAGTATCAGTTCCTGAGTATTCATGTCTTTCCAGAAATTATTCATTACTGTCATGCAAGCTATGACCCTATTACGAAAGTTGTAATGTCCCTAGATCAAAAAATCTTTTTCACCATTACAGCTGAGTCCATAAACGAGATGTTACAGTTGCAGCCTGGTCAATACCTAACCCCCATGTCCATTGCTCATTTTCTTGAAAGATTCTCCAAGATTTTGATCCTAGTTTCTAGAAGAGCATAGTTGGAAGCCTTATGTATTTTACTGCAACTAGGCTGGATATTATGCATACTGTTAGTTTAATTTCCAGATTCATGGAGAGGCCAAAAGAAGCACATTGGAAGGCAACAAAAAGAATTCTGAGGGATGTTAAAAGTACTAAAAGGTTTGGTATTTTATATACTGCTTCAGAATGTTTAGATTTATTTGGGTACACTGATAGTGATTGGGCTGGAAGTGTAGATGATCAGAAAAGCACATCCCGTTATGTTTTTCACACGGGTTCAGGAGCTATTTCATGGGCTACTAAGAAACAACCTATTGTAGCATTGTCTACAGCAGAGGCTGAATATGTGGCAGCTACATTAGCAGCATGTCAAGCAGTTTCGATGAGAAGGATGTTAAGGAGTTTAGGCAAAGAGCTGGAAAAAGGAACTGTGATTTATTGTGAAAATAGCTCAGCTATTGCATTAGCCAATAATTTTGTGTTTCATAAGAGAAAGAAACACATTGACACAAGGTTTCATTACATCAGGGAAATTGTAAGAAATGGAGAACTTGTCTTAGTACATTGCAGAACTCAGGAGAAGGTTGCAGGCATTCTAACCAAACCACTGGGATAGAAAGTTTTGAGTTTTTGAGAAAATGTCTGGGTATGACTGATAACCCAACAGTTGAAACTAAAGGGGAGTGTTGAAATATTATTTTCAACTGCATGCCCAGTCCTTTGCCATCCCCTACAATGATGTATCCGCCATTAAATAGCTGCAGCTCCAGTCCTTTCCTGAATTCATCATTACACAACGATTTATTACGGAATGGTGGTAATTCACGAAATTGTGGTAATTTATTACAGTTGGTAAAGATAATGAACACCAGGTTTTACTGCGAACATGGAGAAAGTACTGCAACATCCAGAAGTTTCAGGAATTAAACTTATTTGTCAGCCCCTCCATACCTTGTTTTAATTTCTAGTCTTGTCATAAAAATTTCAAGTAGTTTTTTTTTTTGGTTCACGAAATCTTTTTTTTTGGTTGTCGTATATGAAATGTAATGTTGTTTTTCTTTCTGAGCAATGTGAGTTGACCAGAGACAAAGTTTTCTTTCTAATGCACAACAGTGTAGAGATAGTTTTTTTTTTGTAATACGCAGCAGCGCGTATGTATGAATGAAAAATTTACACACACCAGTGTAAGATTTTTGAGCTGAAATAGAGTGTTTTTTAGATGCACAGCAGTGCAGACACAACATTGCAAAGTGCAGACACAGT